>CM061921.1:180815421-180858911 GCA_031002005.1 Vandiemenella viatica | reverse complement strand
GACATTTGTTTAGTATGAGTCACGTGCTCCTTGAAATGACATCACATCCCAGACCTCGCGACGATTTCACGTTTTCATTTTCTGCGTGCGCATATATCTGGATCCACGTTAAGTCACAGTTCTTTCTCTTTCATTGTTTACCGACTTCGTTTTAACAATGGGCGACAGCTAATAGCAAAACTAAGTGAACATGAATTAAAACAACAATAGATCACATAATCGGGATCAATTTATGCGACAAGCAGCTTGGGCGGGAACCGGAGAAAAATTAAATATATCATGTAATTAAAATTCCTTTTGTCTGTTGATGCTATTAAGTTGCTTTTCAGTCGTAATTGAAATATTAGAATATTTCTAACACAGATAATGCAAATTTTGGCGTAAGGTAAATGAAAAACATAAAATATACCAAACAATTTTATTGTTATATGTCTGTCATTTTCAAAACAAAACATGCAGTAACAGCCTTCCTTCACTAGCAACAGCTCATGTTGTTGAGTATACTGTTTCTGAAATTCTGAATGTCATTTCGAATAAGTCCGTTTAAGAAATCAAATTGTTCCTTGGCTTGCTCATCCGGTAATACATATGAAAAAATATCTTTTTCTTTATTAAGAGCCACAAAACAAGCAACAGTTTCCAATTCTTCTTCCAATCCCAAACGACTAGTTGAGGTTATAGTTTCAATTACGCAAAACTACAAACAAGAAAACGAGTTCACATGACGTGACGTAAAATGAGGTAGTGGTGTATTTCTAAGCATGATATAGCTAAAATATGATAGCCTATTGTGAAGGCGCATGAGTTCACGTGACGTGACGGCAGTGTAGCCCTGCTTTTAAAGTAATTATCAAGATTATTTCGACAGATTTATATTGATAAAAGAAATTTAGCCTTCTCCAACCGTGTCAATATTAATATATATAGAACGGTGCAAAACTAACCTTTTACTTAATATATTATAATGTAGTACAGTATCAATTTAATTTGTGTTTAAACTTCATGTTTTTAGTTTGGTAATACTGTCGGTGAATGAAACAGGAAATGACACGTCATTAACAATTGAATCCAAAAGTCTAAAGTTTCATAAAAATTGTGAAGTTATTTTACCACAATGGCGAAAAGGACAATACACGGCAAAACTTAAGAAGCAAAAGACAAAAGAAAAATTGATTGCATTAGAAAATTGCAACAGAGTAGTAAGGAAAGGAAAAGAGAAAACTTAATCCAGTCAGATTTTTTATTTATTTTTTTTTTGCTGTCGTCAGTCTTTAGACTGGTTTGATGCAATCCTCCATCCCTTCCTATCCTGTGCTAACCTCTTCATTTCTACATACCCCTTACAACCCGTCCTCAATTATCTGCTTCATATATTCTAATCTCTGTCTACCTCTACAGTTCTTACCTTCACTGTTCCCTCCACTAACAAATTAACCAATCCAGCATGTCTCAAAATATGACCTACCAGCCTGTCTCTTCTTCCTGTAAGCTTCTTCCATAAACTTCTTTTCTCACCCATCATTTCCAAAACTCGTTCATTTCTTACTTTGTCTGTCCACCTAATTTTCAGCATTCTTCTGTAGCACCACATTTCAAATGCTTCAAGTTTCTTTCTTTCCGGTATTCCTAAAGTCCATGTTTCGCTACCGTAAAGTGCTGTGCTCCACACATAGAGTTTTAAAAGTTCTTTCTAATTCCTAGATCAATATTTGAAACTAAAAGGTTTCTCTTTTTCATGAAGGCTCTTTTTGCTAGTGCTATTCTGCTTTTAACATCATTCCTGCTTCGGCCATCGGTTGTAATTTTGCTTCCCAAGTAACAGAACTCACTCACTTCTCCTATTGCATCCGATCCTATTTTTATATTTAATCTGCTAGTATTGGTATCATTTCTGCTACATTTCATCACTTTTGTTCTTTGATTTATATTCAGTCCAAAATCTTCCTTCAGTATTTTGTTCATGCCATTCAATATTCCTCCTCCCCTCTCTGCTAACAAGACAATGTCATCAGCAAATCGTAGCATACTGATTTTTTCTCCCTGAAAACTTATGCCACATGGAAATTTTTCTTTGACTTTCTTCATTGCTTCTTCTACATACAAGTTGAATATTAACGGGGATAGACTACAACCTTGTCTCAC
The DNA here is from genome assembly GCA_031002005.1 of Vandiemenella viatica. Classification (NCBI taxonomy): domain Eukaryota; kingdom Metazoa; phylum Arthropoda; class Insecta; order Orthoptera; family Morabidae; genus Vandiemenella; species Vandiemenella viatica. The sequence goes on along the minus strand of CM061921.1, from coordinate 180,856,769 downwards.
ACCCTTTTTAACTGATGCATGTCTCTCGTGATTCTCTACTTTTATTACAGCCACTTGATTCTTATATAGTTTATAGAGTATTCTTCTATCTCGATACTTTAGACCTGACTTCTTTAAAATTTTGAACATCTTGTCCCACCTAACATTATCAAAAGCTTTTTCTAAATCAACAAATGCCATAAAAGTATCTTTGTTTTTCTTGATCCGCCCTTCAAGTATTAATCTTAAAGACAGAATTGCTTCCCTTGTACCGCGATTTTTCCTAAACCCAAACTGATCTTCACCTACTATCTCTTCTACTACCCTTTCCATCCTTCTGTATATTATTCTGGTCAGTAATTTTGAAGCATGTGATGTTAGACTAATGGTGCGATAATTCTCACATTTGTCGGCTTGTGCTTTCTTTGGAAGTGTGAAGATGATATTTTTATTAAAATCAGTTGGAATTTCTCCTGTTTCATAACTTTTTGATATCAGCTTGAATAATCTTTCGATTCCTTCCTCTCCTAGAGATTTAAGAAGTTCTGCAGGGATCTCATCAATTCCAACTGCCTTATTTGCTTTCAAGTCATTCAGAGCTTTATTAAATTCTGTCCTCAAAACAGGATCTCCTAAGTCATCAATGTCGACATCGCCTTCCTTTTCCAATACACTATTGTTCAAGTCGTCCCCTCATACAGTTTCTCAATGTATTCCTTCCATCCATCTTCTGAGCTTAAAAGAGGTTTCCCATCGGCAGCTTTAATGTTCATACCTCTTTTCTTCATTTCTCCAAAATTCTGTTTGATCTTTCTATATGCAACATCTACTTTTCCTACGACCATTTCCTTTTCTACTTCTTCACACTTTTCTTGTAGCCATTTTTCTTTTGCTATTTTGCATTTCCTATTTATTTGATTTCTAAATTGCCTGTACTGCTCTCTTCCTGCTTCATCCTGAGCATTTTTGTACCTTCTCCTCTGATCCATCAGCTCCAAAATTTCTTCTGTGATCCAAGGTTTTCGGGCAGCTTGTTCCCTAAAGCCTAATTTTCTTTGCCAGCTTTCATTATTTCGGTCTTTAATGCATTCCATTCGTCCTCGGTTGAGCTCCTTTCACAGTTACTTCTTAGACCTAAGTCTACCATTTCTGCAAATTTTTCTCTTGTGCTAGATTGTTTCAGTTTATTCACTTCCAGTCTGTTCTGCTTATGCTGCTTCCTTATTCGCTTGAATTTCAGCCTGCACTTCATTACTATCAAATTATGGTCCGAGTCTATGTCTGCTCCTGGGTACGCTTTACAGTCTAGAACTTGATTCCTGAATCTCTGTTTGACCATGATATAATCTAGCTGATATCTGCCTGTATCCCCAGGACGTTTCCAGGTGTATATTCTTCTTGCATGGTTCTTAAACAGTGTGTTCGCCACTACTAGCTTATATCTTTCACAAAATTCTAGCAACCTGCTTCCTCGCTCATTTCTTTCTCCTAGACCAAAACTTCCTACAGTATTCCCCTCTTTTCCTTCTCCCACTATTGCATTCCAATCACCCATGATTATTAGATTTTCCTCCCCTTTCACATATTGGATTAATTCTTCAATTTCAGCGTATATTTTTTCTATTTCTTCGTCATCTTCCTGTGACGTTGGCATATATACTTGTACTAATGTGGTTGGGACGGGCTTAGTTTCTAACCTCATCAAAATAATCCTGTCACTAAACTGTTCATAATAACTCACCCGTTTCCCTACTTTCTTGTTCATTACAAATCCTACACCAGTGACTCCATTGACAGCTTGTGTGCTAATTATCCTGTGTTCCCCAGACCAGAAATCCTGTGCGTCCTTCCATTTAATCTCACTAATCCCAACAACATCTAACTTAAGTTGTTCCATCTCCCTTTTTAAGTTTTCTAACCTACCTGCCCTATTCAGACTTCTAACATTCCACGCTCCGACTCGTAGAATGTTTCTATCCATTCTGATGACTCCTCCCTGAGCAGTCCCCACCCGGAGATCCGATTGGGGGACTATTTTACCTCCGGAATATTTTACCCAGGAAGATCATCATGATATATGTAATTTGAGAGGATTACATGTCCTCGGGATACCCTTTGGGTCTTTAATGCAGTGGTTTCCCGTTGCCTTCTGCATCCCCATGCCGTTGATCATTTCTGATTCATCCGCCTTTAGGGCCGTTTCCAACCCCAAGGGCAAGAGGTGCCCTGAATCGCTCCTGCTCCTTTCCCGCCCTCCTTTCAGTCGCCAGAGCCTCGTCCGTGCAAACAGGGTGCACCACGTGAAGGAGAGGTTGACATTTGGTTGGAAAAGGCTAGTATAGTCTCTCCCAATCCCTTACACCCCGCATTCAGATATCTAATAAAGAAATGAGAAAAGATTTGATTATAGAATTTTGTGATAAAATATAAACTGAATTAAGGAAACATTATTAAACAATTATATCAAAACACATAGAGAATAAAACAACCAGGAGATGGATGTAATACGAAAGTATTCCTATATAAAGTTTCAGAATTTAAATTTCGTCTGGAAAGCATATCCCGCAGAGGATCTTTACCAAGCAAAATCTGACAATTATGAAGTGAAGGTAAGTTCAAGAAGCAACACAGAAAAGAGGTTGGAAGTGAAAGATCTCTAAGAAACTTACACGAAACAGTCTGAAAAGGTATTTTAAGCGCAGGTTTAAGAATGAGAGGAAAGAGACTGACAAATCTATCTTAGTTTAAATACTGAAATCGATAGGTTTATAGAAAAAATATTTTCAATTAGTCACGACATTCAGTAACCATTTTACCAGTAACCACACTCTGGTAGTAACGAAGACATGTTGATACATTAGAGTCACAGGTGTGTCGCATTGCCAGATGTATACCGATTTCAGTATCAGAAGATTGATTCAAATAAATGCCGATACGGATGTTAATTAAAGGGAGGGTCTTTCTTGTGTCTTAGGCGCCGCGACCTTTCTGTCAAGCTGTTATGATAAGTGGCAAGAGCACTAGACTGTGAAAGCCTTGTCCAGCGTTCAAGAGGGCCGCTTCATATCACAGCACTCAGCTCGGGCCACATGCTCCACAAGCACACTTTTTATTTCTTCTCGTCGTGTTGAACACTCAACGGATATGCAAGCGCCAGCGGCATAAAAACAAGTTCATGTTATAGAATAATACCATTTATTTAGAAATACGAGTTACGGTGTAGTGTTGTTCGATCTTCATCGACACATTCTATCAAACAAACATGACGAATGCTTTTGGTGTGAGAGGTTTTAATATTTTTTACCACAAGGAAAAAGTATAAACAACTGATACGGCTGAAATTATATGTAAGCCAATACAAAAATATTTCTCAAATACATTATTGATTAAAACTCTATTTTCGAGCTCTCGCTCTTTCCTGGTATATCCCCCCCCCCCCTCCATGAACCAGGCCTTACAACTTCCAAGTGTCTCAGCAAAGATGTACATGGGCGCCGACTTCATAAGACATGGTGGGGCCCGGCCCCACCAATAATGAGAGTGGTGGGGCTGTGTCCCACCAATTTTTCTTACTGAAAATATCATATATATTATTTCTATAAGGTATTTTTTGTCACAAGCCTGTATCTTCTTTCATACTTAACCGAAATCAATGAATGAGGTTTCATTTTAAAGCTTATGGTCTCCACTTTGGTCACATCATATTTTAAGAATGAAGTTTTCGGTATTCGAGACTTAAAGGGCAAAAATGTCAATCTTTCTAAAATGCTGTTTTCTGTGTTACGAGTCATTTATCTCCCTGGATACGTATATGAAATCGTTTAATGTAGTATCATTTTAAAGATTAAGATCTCCGCTTTAGTGACGTCATATATTAAGACATATTTTTCGTAATTCGACCCTTAAAGGGCAAAAGTATCAATATTTTTGCAATACTTAATTGTGTCACGAGCGATTTATCTCTCTTAATATCTAACCAATATAGATAATGAGGTATCATATTAAATATCGAGGTCTCCGCCGTGGTAACATTATATTTTAATAAAAGAATTTTTCGTTTTTTCGACCCTTAAAGGGCAAAATTGCGATTTTTCTAAAATTCGTTTTTTGTATCTCGAGCCATTTATCTCCCTGGATATCTAACCAAATCGATAAATGAAGTAGGATTATGAGGAGTAATGTCTCAGTTTTGTGACATAATATTTTAAGAAAGAATGTTTTTGGAATTCAACCCTTAAAGGGAAAAAGTTTAAATTTTTCAATAAACGTATTTTTGTGTCACGAGCGATTTATCTCCTTAATATCTAACGGATATAGATAAATGAGGTATCATATTAACGAATAGATTTGCGCCGTGGTAACATTATATTTTAAGAAAGGAATTGTTCGTAATTGGACCCTTCAAGGACAAAAATGTCAATTTTTCTAAAATTCGTTTTTTACGTCTTGAGCTATTTATCTCCCTGGATATCTAACCAAATCCATAAATCAAGTCGGGTTATGAGGATTAATGTCTCAGCTTTGTGACATAATATTTTAAGAGACAGAATGTTTTTGGAATCAACCCTTAAAGGGAAAAAGTTTAAATTTTTCAATAACGTATTTTGTGTCACGAGCGATTTATCTCCCTTAATATCTAACCGATATAGATAAATGAGGTATCATATTAACGAATAAGGTTTCCGCCGTGGTAACATTATATTTCAAGAAAGAATTTTTCGTTATTCGACCCTTAAAGGGATAAATATCAGTATTTCTAAAATGCGTTTTTTGTGTCTCAAGTCATTTACCTCCGTTGACAATTAAACAAAATTGATAAACGAGGTATCATTTAAAAGATTAAGGTCTTCGTAATGTCTTCGGTTCCGTTACCACATTTTAAAAGAAATTTTTAAAAATTCTAACCTTAGAGGGCAAAAGTATTAATATTTTTACAACGCATTTTTCTGTCATGAGCTATTTATTTCCCTTGATACCTAATCGAAATCAATAAATGACGTATCGATTTAAATATTAAATTATCCACTATCGTCACATCATATTTTAAGAAAAAACTTTCTCAAATTACACCCTTAAGGGGCAAAAATAACATCATTTCTCAAAATTTTTTTTTACCTTGCTTGATAACTAACCGAAATCGATAAATGAGGTATCATTTTAAAGACCAAGGTGGCTGCTTTGGTCACACCATATTTTATAAAAGAAATTTTTTGTAATTCGACCCTTAAAGGGCAAAAGTATCAACATTAGTTATAGAACGTGTTGATTTTTTAAATTTTTGTTTTTATTATATGCCATTTATCTTCTTCGATACCTAGCTGAAATCGATAAATGACATATCAGTTTAAAAAATTAAGGTCTCCAGCTAGGTAAAATCATAAATTAAGAAAAAAAATGTTCAGAATTTGGTTGCTAAAAGTTGTAGCGCGTATGAGACTGTTCAGAGCCAAGTCCCCAGATTTCAGCAGCGGATATCACAGAGAAGTCAATAAACTTTTTTTTTATTCAATAAGTAGTTTTTCGTATATATTTTTTCTTTTACGGAAACACTGTCGTTTTGCTATACAATTCCAATGCAATTCGCTCAGCAACAAATATCACAGAGATGTTGATATGTTGTGTGCAGTTTGTTAAGGTTGGTTTTATTCTACCAAGGTCAGTGACAGTTTGTCACAAATAAAGTGTGTTTTAAATTTTCCTAATTGTTTCATAATATGTTGTGAGTATTTTGCTGTGTACCTATTAGACTAAAAAAAATATTTGCTACAGAACTACGGTTCTACTATTCATTATATTACAAGCATTCAACCTCACTATTCGTTGTATTTTATTCGCGAAATTTTCGCACGGGGTCGTCTAGTTAAAATTATAATTGTATAACTCTACACATTCCCAGAGTAGGCAGTAATGTGGCTAATAAATAGGTGGCCAGTTACCCTTGCTGTTTGTTTACGCAGGGAAGCTTGGCGGGGTGGCGACGCTGTGTAGGACATAGTTGCAGTGCATTGACCCGTCTTAAGGACACCGTTTTGCCACCCCTCCTCCCCCGGCGACATCGCCCGAGCCAACCCCCTCCCACGCTCGCAGTCACTCACACGCAGTGCTGTAGGCATGTAGCGGCAGTATATTGTTGTGGGTGTCAGCTTCTGACAGTGTTCAGTTTCAGTGAAGTGATTTTACTTGTTACAATTTAAATCCTAATATTGACAATAGGTTTTGTGACCTATTTGTTCAACCGAGTGTTGGAAAGAACTTATTATTGCCATTGGAGAGGTTTTTACTAAAAAAAACGCGCTTGGAAGTTGGCCAGTCCAATAAGGGAAGTGAAGAAGCAAACCCTTCAACTTCCGTGCCGTCGACGTCTGCATCCACTTCTCCATCTTATTCATCACCGGTGGTTTGATCAGTTGGAAACAAGACAGGTAAAAAAAGAACATTTCTCATCCTTGGATACAGTGGAGTTCACAAATCGATAGAGTATTTTGTAAAATTTGCAAAGAAGCTGAAGCTAAATGTCTTCTGACATTCAGTTCAAAAAAAGAAGACGCTTTTACAGCAGTAGGGTTTTCCAATTGGAAAAACGCCCGGGAAAGGTTTAAAGCTCACGAAAATTCACACTCTCATAAAGAAAGCGTGATGAAAGTTTCTTCTAAACAAAATGTAGCAGGTTTATTAGATGACCAACTTGATAGAGACATGAAACTTGCCCGCTCTGCCATGATGTGTATTTTTACAACTGTAAAATTTCTTTGCCGTCAAGGTATTGCTATAAGAGGTCATGAGGATATAAATTCCAATTTCTGGCAATTATTAAATTTGCGTAAAGAGGATAGGCCAGACCTAGCAGACTGGTTAGGACGGTCAGGTTATAAATGGACGTCTCATGACATACAAAATGAGATCATAGGCATTCTAGGTCAGTCTGTCTTACGCTCTGTGATTCAAGAGATAAAAGGTTGTAACTACTTTGGAATAATGGTCGATGAGACAAGTGATATATCCGTCCAAGAACAAGTTACTTTTTGCATCCGTACAGTTAAGTTAGTGAAAATTTTGAGATTTGCGAGGACTTCCTAGGTTTTTATGCAGCTCCAAATACTGAGGCAAAACTCTGTTCAACATAGTGAAAGACATTCTAGCTCGGTTTGGTTTGTCTCTAGAAAATCTTAGAGGTCAATGCTATGACGGTGCAGCCCAGATGAAGGGAAGTTTTAAGGGGCTGCAAACTCTTATCAAAGAAATTCAACCCCAAGCACTTTATGTACACTGCACAGCCCACAGTTTGAGTTTGGCTGTGGAAGACAGTTTACGCCAACTTTCCTGTATGAGGGATATAATGAATCTGGGAAAAAATCTAATAAACACTATTAGAGAATCTCCAAAGAGGGTGGATATTTTCAAAACTATATTAGGCAATGACAAAACTGGCCCCACTCGCCGTACTGGACTTCGCCCACTTTGCCCCACAAGGTGGACAATGCGGGCATCAAGCCTTAAACAGATTTTACAGAAATATTCAAGCCTTATTGAGTGTTTTGATTTATTGTCACAAAATGATACCTCTGATGCTGCAGCTAAATGCTCAGGATACCTAGAGCAAATGACTCACTTTAAGACATTTTGGTTTTTGTCCCTTTACAGTCTCATTATGAGTCCTGTGGAGGAAATAAACTCACAAATACAAAGTGAGCACATCGGAGCTGCTGAAGTCAAAGGTAAGCTAGGACTTTTAACTAATATTCTTGAAGAAAAGCGTGGTAAGTTCAACCAGTTTTGGAAAACATGCAATGAGGAGAAACCCAGCTTGGTTGATGAACCTATTTTGCCAAGACATCGTCGTTTGCCAAAGAAATTAGATAACCCTGGATGTTCTGAAGCACACACATTCTCTACTCCTGAAGAGCATTTCAAGCGAGTGTATAATGAAGTGTGTGACACTGTACTCATGTGTGTAAGGGAACGGTTTCAACAATCTGGACTAAATTTAGTTTCCGCAGTTGAAGAAGAATGTGTTTCTGCCATGACAACTGGATCAAATAAAACCCAGAAAATTCAAGAATTATTTTGCGGTGACCTCGACCAATCCCGACTTCTCCTCCACCTCACTATGCTGAATGAGATTGCAAAACAACGAAATATTTCTCTTTCTTCAATGCGTGATGTGAGGAAGTTTCTTGTAGAAGAAAAAAGTGTGAAAGACCTTCTACCTGAAGTGACCAAATGCATTAGGCTTCTGAGAACTGTCCCAGTAACCACTGCAACGGCAGAGAGGTCTTTTAGCTGTCTTCGACGTCTCAAGAATTACTTGCGGTCAACAATGGGACAGGAGAGACTAAACTATATAGCCATTCTAAACTGCCATCAAGAAGTTCTAGATAGTTTGGACATGAGGCCGCTCGTTAACGAGTTCGTTAATAAAAATAATATTAGAAAATCAAGTATTGCTTTGTTTTAGCAACAATTTAACTAAGCTTACTGCTTTTGTTATAGTTTCTTCATGTATTTTTTTTTCATATATCAGAAATATTTAATTTAAATGTTAACATTCAGAAGTTCTGAATCAGAACGTTACTTAAGTGATTTATACATTTCAATTTTTTTCTAAGTTAAATATGTTATTAACTTTGTTAACTATTTTTTTTTCTTTCCTAAAATATAGTGTTGGGCTACATATTTGAATGTTGTTAATGTACTTCTACCTTATTTCACGTTAACTAGGCCTATAATTAGTTATTTTAAAACAAATAATTAAGTTTTTCCTGTAATTAGCTACAAAAATCTGAAGTTTAATCAAAATTGTTTAACCTTTAACTCTCATTTGTCATAGCAACAATTTAACTGGACTTACTGCTTTTTTTAGTTTCTTCTTGTATTTTTTTCATATTTCAGAAATCTTTAACTTTAATGTACACCCTCAGAACGTTACTTAAGTGATTCATTCATTTAAATTTATTTCTAAGTTAAAAATATTATTAACTTTGTTAACTACGGTTTTTTTTTCTTTCATAAAATATAGTGTTAGGCTACTTGAATGTTGTTTATGTACCTTCATCCTAATTAGGCCTACATTTAGTTCTTTTTCAACAAAACATTATTTTTTTTAATAACCTAAAGAATCTTAAGTTTAGTTTAGTCAAAATTATTTTACTTTTCACTCTTATTTTATCATACATTAAAGTAAAAGTTATATTAATTAAAAATTATTTTTTTTTAGACTATAATACTTTGGTGTTTCATTTATTCCATACACCCCCAACCACCCCCCCCCCCCTTGTCGAGCCCCACCAAAGTTTTGGACAAGTCGGCGCCCATGAAGATGTACGTAGTCATCGGAAGCACCACAAACATTACTTCTATTTGTAACTACGGAGGAGGAATTGAGGCTTATGTTTATTTGAAAATGAGTCATGATCAATAATAACTAATTCTGGCATTATTTCCGAAAACCCAAATTCGCATGGTCGAGCCGTACTTCGATTCCCTATTATCCCAATGCTTTTTTTTTTTTTTTTTTTTTTTTTTAAATAGTGGCCTTCGGTCATTGCGACCATTTAGCCAGCTCCAATTTGTTTTTGTACCGAGTATTGTATCAGGCTCTAATCACGATATTGTGAACACTACACTGAGTACAGCACAAGACGAACACAACACTTAATTAAAACCACCCATGCCCGAGGCCGGACTCGAACCGGCGGCCCTTGCAATGCGAAGCCAGCGCGCTAGCCACTACACTGCCAGGGCCGGCGTCCCAATGCTTGACCAATCATTTTGACAATTAAACTGTTATACTGCAGAGGAGTTGTTGCTACACAAATCCAATCCAATCCAATCTATCGATTCAGTTACTGTTGTGAACCAAGTAAATACTCAAAATAAAAAGCAGGCTGACGCCAGAAAAAAAAGAGTGTAAAGGGATCCATTTCTTTCGAAATTATCAGATTTTTCCGCCCAAACAGTACCTGTAATCGCTGACTATGACGTACATATCTCCATTATTGGCGTTATGTTCTCGCGAATTAAGCCAGGTTAACAGGAGAGGGGGAGGGGGAGGGGGAGGAACTGACTACGCATAAAATTTACAGCCGGAGCCTTTAACTACCTACCGGAACCTGTAAATTAATGGACAGAAGATAACAAAAAACATATTTCACGAATCTATACTGGCAGTACAATCATCATTGCAAGCGATTTCAAGTAAACGTTAGGTTAGATCGGGCACGACCCACTGCATAAAAGAAACCTCGGACACTACTGTAATTATCTAGATTTATGCTGCAAAAGCGTGGCTAGTCAAAAACTAGATCCGACTTAGTGTAGATACTTTCTGACTACGCTTCTTAAAGATCCAACTGGTCAAGGCCAAATCGTTAAATTATAAATTGTTTAGTAAACAACGGCTGAAGAAGTAAGAGGATCCAACCTTTATTTCAGACTGGTTCAGAATCGTGCCGGTATATCAAAGCAGCAAGCGAATTCTTCGACGAGTTTTAATTTCAGAATTTCTCTCACAATGTTTTCACCAATAAAAAAATTCTAATCCAACATTAAACTACCTGATGTTCGGACAGAAATACTTAGATTTCCCAACTAATATGAGAGTTAACCAGCATACAAAAAGAGACGTTCAATGTTAAAAATGAGTAAAACGTTCAAACTTTACGTATTTGCGCAAACCAAACCGTGAGGCTCTTCTAAACTGTATCAGCTGCAGAAGACAGAAAAGGATGTCGGTGGACTACAAATGGAATTATAACAATAAAATTAGTATGGTCCCCTGCCGAGGTGTTGACAGGTGATTTATGGCACCTATTGTAACCTGAATTCAAAGGAACAGAGAACCACCAAAGGGCTTTGTTAATCTAACCTACAATTGGACAAAAGAATGCTGCCCCATCAAAAGAATGCTGCCCAGAAAACCTGAACGATGTTGATAGGTCATTTGTGAACATGAGACACACCTGCGAAGCACCCAAAGCGAAAAGGGATGTCAGTATCTTAGTTCTAATCATCTTCTAGCAGACTATTAGTAAAACTTTTTAATATTAGAATGGAATAAACTATTTTTATATTTATATAACATTAAGGTCCTACGAGTTCGAGAGCACACGTAGTTAAAATTGTCGGACAGTGATTACCCACAAATACAGTCTCTTAATTATACTTCTCGAGATTGAAAAACACTTGAGCCGTTACTTGATAGGGTCTGACATCCAGGAGGATACACAGGAACATTCGGTTACTTAAATCGTAACACGGTCAATCTTCATGTTACAGCAATAAGTACCGCATTAATTTATTCTTCTCTGCCCAACTGTTTAAATACCATTCAAATCCGATAAATAGTTCCTAAAAGTAAAGTTATCTATCACTGATCCAGACCCGCTTTAGTTTGGAGAGGTGGCTGTCCAGTCGTATTAAATGAGACGCTTCTCGCCTCATAAATTACGTCACACTAATTTCATGATTTTTGGAGGCCCCCCTCCCTCCTTGTCACATTTGTGTGTCCTCCTTCCCTCCCCCCCGCCCCCCCCCATGGTGTGACGTGTCACATATTTTGCAATTTTAAATTTAGAAATTATTAAATTAAAACAGCCCTTTCAAAATAATTTATTTATATATATATATATATATATTTCTATTTAAAGTATTTCTTCATAAATTAAACAATAAATCAAATATTTCAAAAATTTACATAACAAAACAAATCAAATGAACGATAAAGGCGGTATTGGCGTTTCGGCGTATATCAAAAGCGGCCGACATGCGACACCGTAGAGCGCGTGCCACGTGCCAAAAAGGGATGTGACTGCATGAAGCTTACGACTCGTCCCTCCCTCACACGACTAGATATCAGCAGTATACAAGGTTGTTTGAAAAACTATACCCAGCAGTACTAATCAACGTTGTTGTTGGGGATAGTTTCTCAAACAATTTCAGGATTGGAGTCGTACGTACAAACTGCCAAAATAATAACACGTGCTGCGGAATATTGCTACTCAGCTTTCCAGTGTACGAATAATTCCCATTCAGATGTTTATAGCGCATTTCTCCGAAGTAAAATATACCAGTCGAGGTCTAGTAAGCGATTCAACACTGAAACTACGAACGCGTTAAAAATACTTGAATACAATACCTCAGATTCTTAGAAAATAGCGAAGCACTAGCAACATACAGCATATGCACAGTGCCCGTTTTAATGAAGGTAATTTCCAAAAGCCTTTGTAACTGTTTTACAAAGAAGGAAATTATTTTTTAGAAAGTAGGCTTACGACACACAGGTTTTTAAATTCAATAGCACAGGTGTAACTGTAGGCTTTACTTCTTGCAAGCAAACAGTCGATGGGACAAAAACGGTGATCCAGTTCTCCAAAAGTAGTGAAATTACAGCGGTTTATGGTGTGTGGTGGGATTTCGGTCGAGCTTTCGTTGAACAGCAAGCTTTAGGATTCTTCCTTTTTATAATGTTTGGGTCTTTTGTTTTACAGCTACCATTGTTTGCCTTATGATTTTATGAATTAGCAATGTATTAAGCGCTGTAACATGTCCGTTCTAGTATAAAATTTACACTGGAATTTTATTCAATACATTCCACATGATTAGCTAGTTTTTTTCTTATTTCTTCCAATAGCCCAATGTGACACCATAATAGTGTCCAGAGCCTGCCACACGGTTACGACCTGTTAATTGCTTCAGTAATTTATTTTTCCATTTGTCTATCACACTCAGTGCGAAATCACATGCATAGTTTAATTGTAGCTGGCGCACAGTGGCATCGCAATGTCTCCGGCAGAAAAACATAACGAAATATTTTGAAGAACTAACATACTAATACTTATCCACATTAATCACTTATATTTTAACCAAATGCTTAACGACACTTGACGACATCTTTCAAGAGTAAGTCTGTATACGAAGTTGTGTAGTACAGATTTCGCTCTTTGATTTAAACGACACAGCTTTGTTTCACCACACACTATTCAAAATTTCCTACCATTCTTCAGTACTTCTCTGCATACGATTAATTTATCAACATGTTCTTAAGTGTGAAAAGTTTATCAGAATACAAAACTGCCGTGTTATTTTGCTCCAAAATAAACAAATTAATTATATTACCTTACTTCTCAAGCGATCACAAGTGGTTCTGGTGTTCTTCATTAAAAGACGGTTTTACTGAGAGTGGTGGGTGGACGGTAATGCACGGGTTTCTCATTCAGGAGGACGCGGCTCCACAAGACTGCCGCGATGACTTCTTGGACGGATTCCTTCCCGTCCCCTTACCCCTCAACCCAGACGATGAGTAAAGTCCGAAGGAGCAAGTAACTACAGATTCTAAGAAGAGAATAAGGTCGCCGGTTCGAATCCGGCCGCGGGCATGGATGTTAAGTGTTGTGTGTCTGTGTGTGTGTCCTGTCCGGTGACCGACTATAAGCGCTCAGGTGACATAAGCGCTCTAGGGTCACCTTCCTGGAAGGACGGTCTACAATCCCCTACCTTCCTGGAAAGACGGTGTCGCCAGAAGAAACGCACAGTGAAGCCCTGATGGCCTCTAAGGTTACGTGAGCACTTGGGAATTATTGACGGGTGATTAAAGACCAATTTTTCAAGCAACACAAATATCGAAAACTGATTTGAGAGATTGAAAAATTGCCAATCTGCCGTGGAAATACGGAATAAATTGTATTTCTTTACTATTTTCAGTTCCGAGTATTCAAAAATATCGACCCATCACCATTTAGCAGTTAAATAGCTAACAGCTAATCAGTAGCTGGTAATATTTATTTATTAATGGTTATATGTACTGTCACACTTTCCCGAAACTCTTTTCACTTGCAAAATAAATAATCTTTGTTCTATGTTAATTTTTAGATTGAACAACATTATACATTTATAAAAAAAAAAAAAAAAAAAAAAAAAAAAAAAAAAAAAAAAAAAACAATTTGCTAAAATGAATGAAATTTTCTTATCTGGAACATCTTGAAATTTTCGTTTAAGTAACGTTTGACCAGTAAGGGGGCGTCCATAAATTACGTGAGGTGAAATAGGGGGGGGGTCCGGCGAAATCTCACCAAATCTCACCAGGGGGGAGGGGGGTCTACGGAAATCTCACGTGAGATTTTGCGAAAAATTTGGGGATAGTAGAGCCAAAAAAAAGGTCTACAATTTGCGCCTAAGTCGATTTTAGGAGGGTATTTCGTGAAAAAGTTAGGGTGTGACCTAAAAAAAAAAAAAAAGGTCTACAAAAGTTTCGAGTGCGATTTCTAGGGGGGGTTCTCACGGACCTGATCTCACCAGAGGGGGGGGGGGGGGGTCCGGCCAGATCTCACCAAGGGGGAGGGGGGGTCCAGAAATCCGGAAAAACACCTCACGTAATTTGTGGATGCCCCCTAAGAAGATATGCCCAGAATAGTTATTTTTAAGTATATTTTTTGAACCTAACTACACAGAGACGATTCATATCTCGACAATGCAATCTGACATTTGTTGCGACAAATTAGTCGCAAGTGTGCGCACTAACATTTTTTTGCGACCTATTTTTCTATCGCAGCTACAGAAAATCGCTAGAATGCGTCTAGCCTAAAGAGTTCATGAAGTCATACATTTTCCAGTAGTAATTCAGTAAATTTCTAATACTTAATAACTCATTTTAATAACTGATTTCCATCACACTTTTTCCAGGATTTGGACTGGCTTAGTGACTGAAATGCACGTAGCACACAACCGTTTAAGGCGTGTTTAAAATCAGCTTGAATAAAGCTTCGTCAGTATTTATTTATTTACATATTTACAATGTCTCTTTATTTACATTATTTTCATTTTTTGTGTGTTAAAAAGCAGGTCTAGCCCAGCTTTTGTAAGTATGATATCGCTTTCAAACAAGACCTAGTATCACAGCTTTCCTCACACTTTTTTTACAGTTTTTTCCAAACATTCATCTAATTTAATATAGAAGCTTTTCCTCTTTTTCCCAGCAAGATTGATCTCCGTTCTCATGTACATACAAGCGGAATTTTCAGCTTCACTCTTTAAACACATTATCACTTTTTTTATCTTGGGATTTGGTCGCCCGAGAAGATTGTTGATTTTGTTGTTCCAACCTTCCACAACGTTCGTAGTGCGGTGTCGCCTACCGTAACAAGTCCACAGTTTAGGAGGAATTTCTTCATTCTCCAACCATTGTTCAACGAAATAATAAAAAAAACTGAGACAATTTCGGATTTTCTGGAGCCTCCGTATATATCTTGAGCCAGCCGTCTAAGATGTCTTCAGTTTTGAGGAATGCTAGCGCAGCACACTTCCTAACATGCAGTCTAATTTCTTCATTTTCCCGATACTCACGGGTCAATCCAATTTCCTGCAATTTCCTCCACAGACATTTCTTCATGTAGAAGTAACAACCATTAATTTCAACGGTTGGAGAAACTTCTCCAAGTGCGGATATTGCACTTCCCTCAAAATCAATGTTAATTTTTCTTGGATTCCATTGTGGAACTATATGTAAAATATGGCGAAATAAACGAATATACGTTGCTTTCTTTTTGTTTGGCAACAGGGCAAACGCTACTGGATACACATTAGTTTCTTCCTTGAAGCTTCAGTAATCAGCGTGGATACTATAAATTTGAGCAAATTTTTTACTACAACTTTTAAATGTACCATCCATGAAGAAATCTTGCTGTCTCTTCAAACATTCTCTTCCTTTCTGTCCACAAAGTATTATCATTCGCTCTCCTGAGCTGTCACTGTCAAAAGGAAACTTGAACCATCTTTCATCTGGCGCATATCATTATCTAAAACTATTTTGTCTCGGCTCTTCTGTTCCTTTCCGTTCCCACGAGCTTTGCTTCTCTGTCGAAATAAGGTTCTCTTGACAGTCACCTGGTGGAGCAATTTGGCTACATTTTCGTAGCATTTACTGTGTAAGTCTCCCAGTTCTTCCGTGTAAATTTTAGAAACGGGCGTGTCTTCTTCGCGGGCCCTCTTCTTCGCATGATTCATTCTTTTAGCAACTTCCAAGCGAACTGTGTCCGCTGCTTCGCACAGCTTCAGTTACACATAAAACTTCCCAATTTTTCGTTTTGAGCGTTCCACCACAACTTTTCGTCCTTTCCTTCTGACACCGCCATACCGTTAGAACATCTACTTTACTTTTGTATTTCCGATACGAATAACCTTCATAATGCACGGCAGGTTTACCCTTATTAGTTGTTAGCACTTCCATGACGACAAACTAGAAATACTTTCACAGTTGAACTGTGTAGCACAAGTGGTACTGCTGCCAATAAACTTCACTGTATGAATGACACGAAAGTAATAAGAGCTTAAACAGATGAGCTGTGCTAAATATTCAAGGAAGAATTTTTCTTGGAATTCTCTACTGCAGGTAGGCGAGGGTGGGTGGTTATACCTACCCTCGCCTACCTGCGGTAGAGCGCTTTTGCCATATAACCGTCCTGTCCGTCCTGTGGCGTCCGCACTTTGAAGACTATATAAACACTGGATTTAACTGATTCACTGGAAGCTTTAATATAACACATTGAGCTGGCTGTATGGCCTTAGCTGCCAAAAGCCATTAAAATTAAAAAAAAAAAAGAGGAGAAGGAACTAGGTTGACTAAAATATAACCCATCTGCTGAAAAAAGTATTGTGCTATTTCGCATTTACATCAGATTGACTACAAAGTACTTAATTCAAACATGTACAAATATGTGACTGCAGCAAACAGAACATAATTTTCAGGTTGCGGGGTCAACGCACGGAAAACAGATATAGTAAACAGCGCACAAATTCTCTCCTCTTTCATTGAATGTAGAAACAATTTGACAACATCCATATATACTTAGGTCGGAACTACAGGATAAACAAAATCAAAAAACTCGCATGTCGAACCGGTGGCCCTAGATATCCTTTCTTTCCGACAGAAAAGGTCGTTTTAGAGGAGCCGAGTTAGTAGGGTCCGAGAGACTTCAAATCGTGTCTATTGACAATCCTCCGTCATCGCTGGTCGAGAAATCCGAAGAGTAGTTCGGAAGTGAGCGAAGAAGTTTCGATTTGCAGTACATTCCGATTCTGTTGTGGACCTACTATTTAACACGGAATTCGAAACTCAGGTGGTTCGCTGTGAACTTCTCTTACACAAAGCAGAGGTGGAAGTTCTCACCGGATTGCGAACACGGGGCATCGAGTTCTCAAAGTAGACCGCAATACGACGATAATTTTTCATAATAGACTTAGAAAAAACTAGTTTACTGTAACTCGCATTTAATGGAAGGTCGAATACTCCTGCATCGATACACACAATGACACGACGCAGAAAAGAATGGAAATGTCTCAGCCATGAAAAACTGGATGTGAAAAACATTTGGATATAAATATCTTTAACTATGACCTGGGAACAGAAAAGTAAGTGAGGGGAACAAATCCGTGGACGTGAATGAGAACGAAATTTTGTTTTCCTTTTTCTTAAGGCTTTACGCCTCGTCGACGGCTAAGGTCATTAGAGGCGGGATGCGAATGGGGGACAAGGAACGGGAAGGAATTCGGCCATGGCCTTTTTGAAGGAAGCATTCGCCTGGAGTGATTTGGGGAAACCATGGAAAACCCAAATCTGGATGCCCGGACGGGGATTCGAACACGCGTCCTCCCGAATGCGAGGCCAGAACGTTAACCGTTCACCCACCACGCTCAGTGAGAGAACGAAAACTTACTTTCAGAACAAAAACTGTTCTAGAGCTTACGCGAAATGAACCACTCAAGTAAAATGAAGGAACCTGAGCATTTATGTTCTACTCCACGAATCCTTGGATTCAATTGTCTGGTCTCCACAGGATGTTTAGATAGACGAAGGCATAATACGGGAAATTCAGATAAACAACAAATTCAAATCTGGTAGTAGGCCATATTACGCAGTTGCTGATCTATAGATTTTTTAAAATAAAATACCGTCCGCAAATAACTGTTGTTTTTAATATTTTATTCCCCAGACGCGTTTCACCCTTGTGATGTGAGGCATCATCAGTGGCTGAAAATGTATGGTTTTACATGTGTATCACTACAATTATCACACACACACACACACACACACACACACACACACACACACACACACACACACACACACGGAACTTACATGTATAGTGATAATCTTCATATGGCAGTCAGGAACAACACTTATGCACTTTTACAGAACTTTTTATATATGAGGCATTGTTTAACACTTTTACAGACTTGTTTATGTAAAATGATTTGTTTTATTTAATACTTGTAATGATACACATGTAAAACCATACATTTACAGCCACTGGTATAATAATAGTAATAAATACGTGTGGTTGGAATGACCAGGTGGCAGGGTTTCTATTGGCTGCGCATTGCTCCCCTGTCGTACTTCACATTACACAGAGGTGAAGGCCGGGTTAATCCCCGCCGAGATAGGGATTCGCTCCCCAGTCAGCCACTGGTGAGGCCTGAAACGCGTCTCGGGAATAAAATAATATTACAAACAGTTGTTCGTAGACTGCTCATTTATAAAAAATCTATAAATGCAAATTCGTTCTTATGTCGGCCTGTATACCAGCACACACACATCACTTAAATTCGTCGAGATATTTCTCTTTCAATTAGTAAGCTATTATATAGACTGTATCAGAACAATAATAAGCAACGGGCTCTACGATCCTAATTTACCTGTTTTGCTCACCAGGCACTTTAACACAGAAAAGTGGAACGATTATATGAAACGGTTTCTGACCAAGTAGATTAGTACTGACAGGTTCAACTGACTTTAAAGGACAACATGACAGAATGTACGGTTTAAGGGCTTGGGAGAGACTATATTAACCTCTTTCAACCAACTGTCAACCACACATTCACGTGGTGCATCCACTTTCCATGGACAAGGCTCTAGCGACTGAATGATTCCCGGTATAAGGATTGACCCATTCCTTGCCCATGGCTTCCTGAAAGGAGGGCGGAAGAACGAGCCGTGGTTTAGAGCCACCCTCTTGCCCTTGGTGTTGGAAACAGCCCTTACAGGCGAATAAATCAAAAATGATCAGCAGCATATGGATGCTGAGCGCAACGGGAAGCCACTGCATTAAAGACCCAAAGGCTTCCCGAAGCTATGTAATCTACTCAAATTACATATAGAACGATGGCTTCTTCCTGGGTAAAATAGTCCATAAGCTCCTTTCCTTCCCGCGGATTAAACAAGAGCTCTTCGCAAGTTCAAATTTTCATCAGATATTTCCTTCATGTAATCAGCTTGATAGACTTACAAATTTACATTAGGACAGCGCTGTAATGCACTGTAAACACTAATGTCAATGTTTGCTATTTTTTCTCGGCAAACTGTAACGAACAATTATATTACAAGCGACATTCATTCGAACTGAGCCACCGGGGTCAGCGAGAACTAGACATATCACTCACTAATACTACCACGGTAATTATCATACAGTTAACGTTCCCGTTTACAAAGTGGGGATGTGCACCATACACAATACTAAACTTCGGCGAGTGTATGCAGTGAGTGCATATTACACTAGATAGACTGCACCCTGAATACCACGCATTGTTCTCATGTGACGACAGCAAGGATGTCCCCGAGAATTTAGCAACCGCTTGTACCCTGAAACCAGTATGGCATGTACAGAGTCTCATTACAGTATTTTACACAGTCCAGTCACATTAATGTGACCACCACCCACTTTCGACGTCAACGCGAAATAACCAATCACCGAAGGCAGGTGGCAGCACATATATGGACATCCAGGATGATACGAAGATGAAGAAGTGGAATATGATCTCTGCGCAGCAGTATCTGAAGATGAACCGGGATGATATAATTTATTCGTCAAAACTAAAGCGGATGACTAGCGGTGAATGGTGTTTATTTTACATCCACAACGTTACTGTATAATTCGTTAATAATTTTCTTTACACCACTACTTTTTTGTTGCAGCGTTCAGTCCAGATCCTACACCGTAGACGTGCCTACTGTTGCCTATAGGATCGCAAAGACCCAGGTCGTCCAGCCAGTGGCGGATCCAGGATTTTGGTTTTGGGGGTGGCGGGGGGGGGGGGGGGGGGCTTGAGCGGATTTTGGTTTGGGGGAGGGCTTGAGCGAATTTTGGTTTGGGGACGGCTTGAGTCGGGTAAGGGTAGGCTTTACAGTCATGCCGCCCTTAAAAGATCAGTAGAACTAAAAGAAAGGTCTAAAAAATTACGATGTCGGGGGTGGACCTAAATACTTTTGGGTGGCTTGAGCCCCTAGACCTCCCCCCCTCCCTGGATCCGCAACTGAGTCCGACCTACCGCCAACGTTACAATGGAGCCTGACATCGATAGGCCTGCCTCAGTCACCTACGTAATATGGAGTCTGGCGTCTACACGGTCACGGGGACAGCCGTCAAATGTCGTCGGGGCTACCGATATGGAGACAACCGCCGAAGGGATCATCGGATCCGCAGAAACTACAGTCAGTGGGCCTACCACTAACGCAATCGATCTGGAGTCATTAGAGGGGGGGATAAGATTGGGGACAGAAACGGGAAGGAATTCGGCCATGGCCTTTTGAAGGAAGCATCCCGGCATTCACCTAGAGTGATTTGGGAAAACCATAGAAAACCTAAATCTAGATGCCTGGACGGGAATTCGAACCGGCGTGTCACCCACCTCTTCAAGCTGTTCCCAACCAGCTGTCGTTAAGAGGTTCCAGCATCAAGTAGCAGTTAATAAAGCTCAAGACAGGGCGAGGGTTTTTTCTATTAGCAGGACAGTTCAAAATTCACAGTAAATTAAAGAATCACAAAACAGTAAATACTTCGTTTACCATGGCCGTAAAATATTCAGGTAGGGATGATTAACAACTTAAAACTTTACAAGGACCAAAATTTCTAAACCGCGCGAATGTGATTTTTAACTAAACGGCTGAACGCAAAACGTACTTCCCTGTCTGGTATAGGCCTCATGTGAGGCCGAAGATAAAAACGCGAGTTACAAACTCTCGAGTGAATAATCCCCATCGATAAAAACAACGCTAAATTCGAACCGCTATATCAAGTGTCTTTATTTCTCTAGCACTCGACATCTGTAAAACGAAATTCTCAATCAATGTCAAAAACAAAGTCGAGCTTTGCTTTTTATGGACGATTCTTGCATCTCAGGTTAAGATGGAAAGAGAATATATAAGGAATCTCTCTCCAATTACTATCTCGATTTCGGCAAAATTGAGTTTCCAGTGAAACTACCAGACATTTCCAAATTTGAGAGGCTAAATCTAATATGTTTGAAAATTCGTAACGATAAACACTCTCCATCACACTGGAGATAAACGCGGTAAATACACACAAAAAAATATTTGCGACGGTAGTCAAGAATTTTATCATTATTGGATTCACGACACCTCTCATCCAGTCAGTTCTTCTATAAGTGATAGATTTTTGATAGCTATCTGCAAAACTTTAGTCCAAAGATCTCTTTGACCATCGATCATTCAACGAGTGTAGACGCTGTCAGGGTATATCTTCATGACGAGAAATTTAAAACCTTTAATGTACGACTCCGAACACTATTGCAGAGGACAGTTACCGCATATCTGCTTTCGCCTGTATCAGGAGCAATGTGGAACAGATCGGGCCTACAATCACTTCTAAGCGCTACGCGAAACAAGATGTCTGTAGTTTCTTCTGGCGGAAGAGAAGGACAATGACAACGTTTTACTATCACATACCAACGGGAAAAGATTAAGGTTGGCATTGCCTTGATATTACAATAAAACGAAATTTTTCAGTACTGATTAAAAAACGTATATTAAGCGACGAAATCATATTCAGAAGCAAATGCCGTTAAAATAAGACAATTTTAATTTTGTATTCCGCTTTATTTACGAAAAAATCAAACCAAAATGTCAAAGAACCGAAAAATTATTTTCAACTCCGAAGTAAGCCCAGAATATCTTAAATTTAGCTTTTTTTTAGTCAGAAAAACTCATTTTCACCAAAAAACACGTTTTATCTGAATTGTCAGTGGAAATAATGGTTCATGAGCGGTAGTGCAGTCTTCGGTCGCGACGGGGCAACAAGCGACAGTGGGGTCTCGTTCAGAATAAATTCTCTAGAAACCAGCGGTGTCGCCTGCAGCCTGCCGTCTGCGGTCTGTAGTTGTGTTCTGAATAGTAACTTCAAGTTTAAGGATTATGTGTACCTGAAGCTTGCGCCACTCGTCGTTTACGCAGACTGTGAAAGTTTGGTGAAATCGTTTTATATGCAGGCGCAGTTCCAAACCAAATGATAAGCCTCTCACACAACCACCGACAAGGAACACACGCCTTTTGGTGCCGTATACCAAGTCGTTTCCACTAGAAAGATATGAGATCAGCTAGATCATACCTTTTTTTACTTATTGCTTTACGCCTCGTCGACGGCTAAGGTCATTAGAGGCGGGATGGGACTGGGCCAAGGAACGGAAAGGAATTCGGCGATGGCCTTTTTGAAGGAAGCATCCCGGCCTTCGCCTGGAGTGATTTGGGGAAACCATGGAAAACCCAAATCTGGATGCCTTGACGGGGATTCGAACCCGCGTCCTCCCGAAAGCGAGGCCACAACGTTAACCATTCACCCACCACGCTCGGTGAGAGATCATACCATTGGAACGACATGGTAAAGAGAGCTACGATGCTAACTATGTGAGAAAAGTTAAGACAGTTACCCAGTGTGATTTGTGTAGCTCCTTACATACACCGCCACTCGCGGCAGTCATATTTATAAAAACCTGGCTAAAAACCTCTTCTCGCATCTGATTGGTGAAAAAAAAGTCTTTGAACTCTATCCACTCTCCAACAATTCTATTCGCAGATGATACGAAAACATTGTGAAAACGGGGTATTTTCATGTAGGAAGATGCAGTGGGTGCTGGTAGTGTCCCTTTGGAAGATTTATGCCGATTTATTCAAGAGGGTTAACGATTTTCCCACGAAATGTACACACTTTGACAATAAATTTGGCCGCCGCTGAAAAATTCTATCACTCTTATTTTGCACAACCTGACATCAGCGTCATCCCAGGAAACATTAATGCAATACTGGCGATTATATTGATGTCAGATTGTGCAAAATAAGAGTGATAGCATTTTTCAGCGGCGGCCAAATTTATTGTCAAAGTGTGTACCTACAATTATGCAATAATTTCTAATTAGTGGGCTCTCCATAAAATTTGGAGCTGCATTAGCCTACTACATATGCTGGTCCACAGAACAACGAATCTTTGGCGTCATTCTAATTTAAGATGACAACACATACCTATATCGTCGGACTCTGCCTACAGCAGTGTCAAGTGCTCATATTCGTGTCGATGTACCAGTTGAAGCCAAGTGATTCAAATCTCATCGAAACAGCTGATTGTTCACAACAAAATTACATCATCATATAAGCAATGGGGTATGCTGATCTAGGTGTTAGAAATAAAAGTAATCAGCTAACAAGCGTTCTACTCAACAACCATACCGTCTATTGCCGAACAGCCTCTTGGCATGAAAACCACACTTCCATTCGCAATACCTATCGTGTTGGCAGCGTATTTTTCTGTGAAACAACGTGGTGGAACCCGCTCAGTGTTAAACCTGCTGTGACCAGCTCCATCTCCAAAAGAGGTTGTCGAATCTGTAAGTGGTGACGTAATACAAAGACTTTGTGGACACATGTAACTAATAAAGTGCAAGACATTCCTAGTGATCCAGTACAAGACATTTGTCTTGAAGAAATGCAAAAATTGATTTGCATATAATGAATATGCATGTAAGTGATTGCTCGTATAATCCCAGGTCAAAACAGGATTGTGTATAGTTACCATTGTAACTCTTCATATACAAAAATTTGTTAGTATTTCATTCTACCAAATCCACAGTTAACCAAAATTTCAAACTTGGATGTAATTAATGAGAACATGTAAAATGCAATATAATCTTCGCGGATTCACTGCCGGATTTTGTAGGTGAAAGTCGACTTTCGGCGACGAACTCTGCCGCCATCTTCAGGCCTGGTGCTCACGCTGTGACGACCAGAGCTGCAATGCCAATCTCTACGACGACGTGACATGACTTGCTGGGAATACCTAAGTCCCAGGTTGAGGGAAAGTCCTTGCACTATAGCTCATCTCCTTCAAGTGTATATAATTGGTTGTCACTATGAAAACGATATGTCTTTAAGTGGATTTGTCGTATCCTGTGCATTTGTCATTTTCGTGATATGTTATGTGCATTATTAGTGGTCCAGCAGTTTTATTGGCCACCTGAGCGTGTTGTCATAGCAAGGACCAAGCCGAAATCCAGGTATCACTAAACCGCAGACTCAAATCTCTGTTAAAAATGTCATTATTCAGCCGTACTTCAGTGAAATCCCTAATGACAATCTCAATAAATATAACAGTTTGCCAGCACTTTCATATTGCCGAAGTATATTTTGTGGCCATTTTCTATTACATGCTGCGCGACTGCAGATTTATCCAACTGAAACAGCCGGATATTGCGCTCATGCTCAGCCACACGGGCCTTGATGGTACGGATGGTCTGACCAATACAAGATTTGCCATATCAGCATGGTATGCTGTAGACTCCTGCTGTCTTAAACCCAGATTCTCCTTTACAGGTCAGAGCCAGTCACAGATTTTAGCGGGAGGATGGAATATGCTCTTAATTCCATGTCGAACCAGTATTCTGCCAATTAGCCGGATATATTGTCCAAATAAGGGATGAAAGCCAGCGGCTTTGACTCAACTTGTGGCTCCACTAGGCGTTTCTTTGACCTTTTCTAAAGTGCCCGCTCCATCTATCGGTCAGGATATCCGTTCCTCTTGAAAGTCAGGCGGGGATGTTCAAGTTCAGCCGGCAGGCTGTCAGCCTCGGAAATTTCCATCGCTGTGTGTACCAACGTGTACAGCACGGCGTTCCTCTGTGTCGGATGGTGGAAACTACTGACATGTAAGTACCGGTCCGTGTGTGCTGGTTTCCGGTATACACTATGCGAAAGCATTCAGTCTAATCTTCGTCTGATAAGAATGTTGAGGAAAGGCAGGCTGCCATTCTCCTCTAGTTCCATCGTGAATCGGATGTTTGTATGAATTCCGTTCAGGTGGTCCAGATTCTGAATGCCATGTGGCCATGCCACAAATGTGTCATCTAGATAACGGAAGAAACATTTCGGCGTAGGGATAGATCTTTCGATTGCCTTACCCTCGAACTCCTCCATGAACAGACTGGCCACTACAGGCGACAATGTTGGCCCCATGGCCACACCATCTCCCACTGTAGGTTAAATACGTGAAGCTCGAAGAGGTCTACGATGTTTCGTTCAAAAAGACGACGTAAAAGTTGTAAAGCGTCTCTTAAAGGATTCTTGGTGAATAACGAGACGATATCAAAGCTGACCATGATATCAGTTTCCGAAAGCCGCACCGTTTGGAGTGTCTTGACAAATTGGAGGAAACGTTTGTGATATCGTTCTCGATCATCTCGAACCGCTTGTTGTAGTGCTAACTGGTAATGAAAATAAATCAAATTTCACAGTCAGAAATAGGTCACACTAAGTCGAAGATGTTTCAATCATTACAGGAATATACGATGACAAAACTGTAACTCCAACTGCAACCATAAAATCGATATTTTAGGTGAAAAAAGTAAACAATCGCTCACAACTCTGATCGTCTACAACTATTATACATGTAAAAAGAAAAATCCCAATAAAGTGTTGCCATTCTTAAATTATACATAGAAGGGAAAAACAATGTAAATCAAAAAATTTAAGAAAATATATCAATCACTCATGAAATTTTGAAGTTGAAACTAGGGATAATAACTAATGAAAAATAAATAAACGAGCAAAGTTTTTAACGTAGTGTTAATTAAACAGTCTTCTTGATGTTACACCACGAATGCCCAACAAGAGACGATATTTATCACGGAAGAAACCATTCTCTCACAACACATTATAACTTCCTGAATTTATAGATTAAATGCAGTAATGTACAAATGACGACACAAAAAAGTAGATTTAACTAGTACTTTTATTGAACTGTTCGTTGATTTTTTCTCATAAATAATCATCTGACTGATAAATACAATAAAGCTTACTGTTGATTAATATTACTTAATAATTGTTTAAGCCAACTACATGACAAAGACCGATTGTTTCTTCCAACTTTGAACTGAATCATTGCGCTACTCCCGACAATGAGTACTCGGCGAAGGAATCTACCATTGTCAAAATCTTTCGCAACAATTTATTACAGTCAAATATTAATTTAAACCCTTCTTAAATAGCTTTAAATGATAAAGAAAATTACTGAATACGAATTATACGTATCCTTTCTCAACCTTAACCACAAATGTAACTTTGAACGCGTGTTTATCCGCCACGTTTCACACTTTTTTTTTTTTTACTTATTGCTTTACGCCTCGTCGACGGCTAAGGTCATTAGAGACAGGATGGGACTGGGGGACAAGTAACGGGAAGGAATTCGGCCATGGCCTTTTTGAAGGAAGCATCCCGGCATTCGCCTGGAGTGATTTGGGGAAAACCATGGAAAACCCAAACCTGGACGCCCGGACGGGGATTCGAACCTGCGTCCTCTCGAATGGGAGGCCAGAACGTTAACCGTTCACCCACCACGCTCAGTTTCACACTTGCGATAAGACTCCCAAGGGACGCGACTGGCGGGCGACTTCCTTGCAGGTCGCGTGAGAATGGTAGGATACGCGTCACTTGCGAGTGGCGCCGTTAGTGCCTCCCCATTACACAACATTGAAGTGATTAACTACATGCTCTCTATATACTCAAGTAGCCGTCGCTTCGCCCAGGAATTGCGCAGTGTGAAGGGGGACTTTAAGACTAATGAAAGTTGCTCAAGACTGACACACATGAAAAGCAAAAAAATGCGTTCATTGATTAATATGCTGTCAACATAGGTCTTATTACAGGCAGTATACGTTTAGCTACAGCTGATATCATTCCAGGCCCCTACAGAAAACTTGAATGTAATATAAAACCAATTGAAATGGGGAAAAGGATGGTATAGCGGACATGTGAATAAAAATCTAACCCTTCAGTGCGCACTTAAGACATTAAGGTCTAAAACATACGGAGCAGTTCCTGCCGCGCGGCGGTAGAGTCGACGGTGGAGAGGAGGCATGAAATTTGATTTAGAAGAACCGATAATGGCATTTTCTTCACGTGTTCCATCTTCAGTACAGTAACCACAAAGTAATGACATGTCGTCTTCAATATCAATTGTTCCACAAAGAATTGAGGTGTACCTACGCACCAAATCGACGGTCCACGTGGAGACCGCGCGGCGGTCGAGGCGGCGGTTCCGCACCAAAAGTCATGTCGTGTGAACAGTTGAGGCGGCCACCGCAACGACCGCCGCGCTCCGACTGTTTTAATACAAGAGAAACAATCCGACAGCTAACCAAGCAGGTACCTAGAACAGAAAATTGAGGTGATCTAGTAAACTACAGACGATTTCTAAAGTCTGGATATGAGTTCTAGAGCATTCGTTTCTCGCATTATGTCTCGTGAACGTCAAGATCATTAGAGGCGGGAAAGGAATGGAGGGCGGCGAATGGGACGGGAAGGAACGGCCATGGCATTTTGAAGGAACCGTTTAGGCATTCGCCTGGAGTGAATTGGGGAAATCATGGAAAACCCAAATCTGGATGGCCGGGATTCGAACCCGCGTCCACCGTATTGCGAGGTCAGAGTATTACCGCTCTCCCACCATGCTTGGTTTTAAAAAAAAAAAACACACACACACTTGGCTCGATTTTGTCATGACTGTTGCGCGATTCCAAATTGATGTTATTTTCTTAAATTTTCTGAAAGAATATAACCAACTGCCGCAGATACCAGCATATGGAGTGGCGCAACGCATTTGTGAAATGATATACGATTTTCAATGTAGTCGGCCGTAGTGTCTCAAAAAAGAACTAGATTCAGCCCATCGCATAAATACCACACCACAACATTTCTGTTATATAAAAACAGAAGTAATGTTTGGAGAGTGGCGATTCTGTGATAGTCTTCCTGTAAAATTTTTGGTAAAACAAATTCTGACGCTAGCTGAGCAGAATGATATCAGCTATGCCACTCCTCTTCCAAGAAGAAGCGAACTTCATGCTAGTGGGAAAAAAGTAAGTAAGGATATATACCAGCAGCTAGGCTCCTTCCTGGAAGACTCGTCCTGCTTTCACACACAGACCAATGGTCTTCTCAGAATTAGAAACATCTATGGAACACCTCCTTCAGAGAGTGTAAACTTTCTCTAACCGTCATAAATTTAGTTAAACGATCCAAGGTAACTGCTGCTACGCAGGGAGAATTGACAGCCGCGTAACACCAGCAAATCTCGGACCCAATAAAGCATAAACTACACAACTCTGCACGCAAAATTAGAGCGCAACAGAACTGAGAGATTAGCAAATAAACTGAAAGCACATGCAGGTCACTTACCTTGGCGAATGTTTGTTATCACGCTCCCATTAGTCTCCCAGTAAGCATAACAATAATTCGTTGATCTTTCACATGCTTTGATTGTTGTTTTGTTATTGTCCTGTAACAAAAGAGAAGAAATTGCGAGACTGTTAGTTTGTAAAGAGCCGTAACAACCCTTCAATTGTTTCTGCAGTACCACTAGCTCTAGCACTCATATCTGAAATAACTTCGTTCCCATCAGGGCTACAAACGTACAAATATTTCTCTGCAATAAAAAGCGATTAGAAAACTTTTAATCAGAACAATATGAGCAATAATGGAGCACTAACATGTCCCCGTCACCGTTCGAACATGATTCTTTAAATTCAGAGATGTGTCCTTACACAAAGTACTAATAAACATTTGACAGTAGACCCGCAATATCCACCAATCCAAGTTATAAAAATCGTGCACGTGGGCCGCATGCAAGTAATTAGTGACGAGCGAACACTAGGGACAAGAAACAGAAAGAAATACGACGATGTCCTTTTGAAAGAATCGTCTCTGCTTTTGCCAGCAGTACCATTAAGGGGGTTATCAGAGCAAAAAGCACTTTAGACAGCCATGAAGATATTCCAGTCACCCGAGTGAAGTCTCACTTAATTAGTATGCATGACATCATGGTGGAAAATTCAAATCAGTCAATAGGAAGCGTTGGTGAGAAATTCAAATAGGCCGATATAAAATGAAAATTTTGACAGCGACCACGCCCCTCGGGGCCAAATCACAGTTAAGTAGGGGGAGAACACCGGTGGGGGCTACATGGGCTCTTATGGACACCGGTGCGGGCTAGGACCCCGGACCAAAATAGTGTAATCGATAGCCCTGCCCCCTCCCCTCCCTGTAACTGATATGCCCATCCCGCTCCCCTCCATGTACCCTGATACCCTTCCGCTGACCTTGAAACCTCAGTTTCCCCTCCTTGTAACCCGATACTCAGTGCAGGTGTTCCTTCCGTGTAACCGGATATCCTACCGTTGACCTTGTAACCTGATACTCTATGCAGGTGTTCCTTCCGTGTAACCTGAAACCCTGCCGTTGGTCCTGTAACCTGATACTCTATGCAGGTGTACCTTCCGTGTAACGTGAAACCCTTCCGTTGGCCTTGAAACCTGATACTCTATGCAGGTGTTCCTTCCGTGTAACCTGATACCCTTTGCAGGTACAAACCTGTTGTAACCTGATACCCCGCGCCGAGTACAGCAGGCGCTAAACCAGTTTTTTAGAGCGGGCGGGCGAACAAAAACCGGTTCTCGCTACCTGGAAACGTGCTGGGGTAACACGTTCACGTATTTATGCTTGGCTAATCGACTCATGCCCTTTGTATGTTAGGACATTCATGAATTGAAGTTTAATAATAATAAATTTAGGTGTTTGTATAAATAAAAACACATTGTATTTAATTTGATTTGTTTTTTATTTCACCCACCATTGGGTAGTTAAAAATACATTTTCAACGGCACATACAGCATTACAAAATATGTGTCGTTTACAAAGTTTTATCAAATTGTTTTTCTTGAGTTCTCGTAGAGGTGGACATCCCAAATCTTCAATATTGTAGGAGACAATAGTCTTATTACAATTAAATAAACATTTGGTGTCGTAAAGATGTTCCTCGATATTAAATTATTTTTAAACTCACTTCTTTCTGGCCTTTGCATACGTTAATCAATATTCCACATACAAATTACAACCATTTGAACTTGGTGGGTGAGCAATGAAGTCTTAGTTAGGTCTTCGGGAGGTCCCGGGTTCAATTCTAGACTATTCATATTTTCCGAAACCACGCTATGGAAATGCCGCGGTGGTTCCTTTTATAAAGGCACACTTTGTTAGAAGTAGTGAAGAATATGTAATGTCCTCATAAATTAATGAAGAACGTTATAATGCGTCCATGCTTTGGATTCCTTTTAGTTTTTCCTTGGCTCAGTGCTTTATGCTTCGCGGCCAGGAGACAGAGTTTGTGGGAATGTTCGAAGTTAGTAACACTATCATAGTTTAGTTATTTAAAGATGAATGAGATTAAAAATAATGATAACACCAACCTGGACTACACTGCATGTATTTTCAATGAGTTAATGAAATTCACTTTCATCTCTCGAAGTTCTAGGGTACAAAATATATTTAAGGATAGTGCAACTTTCCTAACAGTCATCATATAGCTAGGTGAAACTTTCTGACGAATTTTTATGACTAGCTACATATTGGGGATTTCATGTTAATGTCTCAATTTTATTCCTCAATAGTTCTTAACTCATATGGCATTTACTTTCTGTTACTATAAAAGCGTCTCAAGTAATTGCAGATCTTTTAGCGCCAGAGCGACTTAGAGGTTAAAGCATCTGACTGGAGACTGTCCCCGGTTCGAATTTCCGTATCGGTGGTGGATACTCATAGGCATGTAACCAGACGTAGCTTGCTGTGAAGTATTCATGGTTCATTTTTCTACGTTAAACTGCAGGTGCCCTTAAGTAAGATAAGGAAGGAAGGAAGGAAGGAACTAGCCACCCTATCTCCAATATATCTCCTTCGGTAAGCTTTCAACCAGAAACTTAAAGTACTTAACTTTTAATTGTGCGCGCTAAGAGTGAGTGGCTGTTTAGAAAATAGAAGATAGTGTGGATTATGAGTAGCCGACTCAATGGGCTAAGAGTATTATAAAAACTAAGGACATAAAAATTAAGGTATTTTGGTTTTAGTGAGTAACGAATGAAACAAAATGTGAGAATTTGGTGCATCAACTAATAGGAAGCGCTATTTGTTTAACAGTAAATTAGAAGTGCATGTTAGTCTTGAAGAACAGATTATTGTTAAAATTCTTATAGGAGAAAACGCAAGATCTCGAAAGGCTAAAAAAAAAAGTTTGTCGAGGAAATTCAGTCATAGGGGTTCGATATCCAACACAGTCTTACAGTCAGGTTTTCTTTCATTTCCCCAAAATCACTCTAGCCGAGTGCAGAAATGATTACATTCGTCCACGTATCAGAGGATGCATGTTTAATTTTTGAGACTAGTTGGTGAAGTTTTAATGTTCGGCGCCGTCATACGGATGAGCTCGGGTTCTCTCTTCAATGCATTCCATTCGTCGTCTTTTCAGAGTTATTTCTTGAATGCCGGTCTGAAAATCTAGCCTGGTGGGTGAGTTTTTAAAGCAAAATAATGAATAAGCAGTTGTCGGAGATGTAGGTTATATTGAATGCTGTATATCTCTTAAGATCACTACGAAAGATTTTACACACTTTTATTTCTAACGGTTTGAACGTTAGTTATATAACGTTGAAGACAGTGACGATGTTATTATCATCGGAAACGTGCGTCGGAAGTCGAAATCTAAGAAGATCATAGAATACCGAGCCTGGTGGGTGAGCAGTAGCGTTCGGATCTATAGTTGGCGAGGACATGCAGCACAGTTTTACAATCAGGTTTTCTTTCCGTTTCCCCAAAAATCACAAGAGGCGAGTGCTGGAGTTATTCGTCGTGCTTTCAGAGTTATTGTTTTAAATGCTGACCTAAATATCGCGCATGATGGGCTAGTTTTTAACGTGTGGTACTGTCATGAGGGAGGTTCGATTCCCAGTCCGGATGTTCATTATTATCTGTTGTAGTAGTACTTTAGACACAAATAGCCGTTTTTCGCCTAGTCACTTTGACAACGAAAAACGCGTTTAGTGGTGTTTGTGTCGGCAGGAAGGGATGATTTTTTTATTCATAGCCATTTGAGACAATTTTTCTTTGTTTATTTGGTCGGGAGACCTCGAATAGCTATTCACATTAGAAAGTAACAGAGTTTCGATTTGCCACGCGCTCCGTCTATGTCGTGGCTAACAAGCGTAAAGCCACAAGTAAAAAGTAGTATTAGTCCAAACGATTGGTGTTGCTTTAGGGAGCGTCGACGGCGAGGTCATTAGCGCCCCAACAATAACCAGCTAATACAGTGGCTTATAATTATACTAAAATACTCTGCATGGTCGACTGTAAAGTGATCGGCCATATAGACAGAAAAATACAATAAATCACAAAAAAGGACGTGGCTGTAAAGAGGTCACCAGAATCTAACACTGTACAATGTCTGAATGGCTGTAAAGGGGCCAAAAACGATTAAAAACATTACATGTCTCACTGGCTGTATAGTGGCCTGCGAGACAGGAATTATAACAATATAAAAAAATTGAAACAATGCACATGGACGGATGGCTGTAAAGAGGTCACTCATCCATCTTACAACTAGGCCAATCTGCCAAAAATTTAGGTACCAGACCGGAAAATACAACAAAAACTTTAAAACGCTGGCCACATTGCTGTTCTCATTATTTAAAGGACAGATCATTGGCTAGGCCAACGTCTGCTCTTGAGTCTAAAACAGTACACAGTCAATTAAAATGTAGCACACCAGAAGTCCGCCACAAGCATCACATTCGGGTGGGTCCTCCCGGCGGAAAAGGAAGCTATGCGTCAGAAGACAGTGCCCTATACGGAGGCGAGTAAGGAGAACCTCATCCCTCTTCGCCCGCTGGAATGAGTTGCTTCATGGCTTAGCGGTCGGTTTGACCAGCCGGAGCTTATTATGCTCTACCTCCAGCCACTGCCTCTGCCAAGCGTCAGAAACATTTCTTTTCGCCGCCGAGGCAAGGTCAGACTTTGTGACCGGATCAAAGTCAATTCTGACCTAGTTGGAGGCTAACTTGGCAGCTTCATCAGCTGCCTCGTTCCCCCTGATTCCTACATGGCTCGGTACCCAGCAAAATACGACCTCCTTTCCTAAGGATTGAAAGGATCGGAGGTTGTCCTGTGTTTCTTGGACAAGACGATCTGTTGGGTACATACTTCCTAAATCCTGAATGCAGCTGAGGGAATCATAGATATGATGTACTTCATGCCGCAACTTACTTTCATATGCTGGAGTGACTTTAGCATGGCGTAACACTCTGCAGTGTATACACTGCAAATGCTATTAAGCTTGTTATAAGTCGACCGAGGGAACACTACCGAGCATCTCACTCCGTTAGCCTGCTTAGACCCATCCGTATATACCGGGGTAAAATCGTAATGATGGTTTAAAACTCTGGTAAAAACACTGTCAGCGGTATACAGCTTGTTGTACCATGACAGGTCTAAAATCGTTCTGGGCCTCTTTAAAAGCCAGGGAGGAGATTTACTCCAACCCTGGTGATAAAAAGATAGCAGCTCAAACCCATACTCTTCTAAAATAGCCCTTGTTTGGAAGCTAAACGGTTTGGTTGCTCTTAGACGGTTGGTATTTGGACGAATAACTACGTCGTACACGGGATTACCAGGTGGTGTGACAATGTGCAAGTAGTGTCGCACCATGAGGACACGCCGGCGAGTGTAAAGCGGCGGGACACCTAACTCAGCACAGATGCTGACGATCGGATTGGTGCGGTAGGCACCTGTGGCGAGCCGGATTCCTGCATCGTGGACACTGTCCAAAATGCGAAGATAACCGTCCCGTGCCGAACCGTATACTATGCAACCGTATTCAAGCCGCGACTGTACAAAGGCTCTATAGAGTTATAGCAGGCAGGAGCGGTCAGCACCCCATGACCTGTCACAAAGGCACTTTAAAATGTTGAGGGCTTTTAAGGCTCTGGCTTTCACATCTTTTAGATGTGGTAGCCAACTTAATTTACCATCAAATATGAGGCCCAGAAATCGAATACTTTCACTAAAACTAAAAACGGTGTTCATCAGGGTAAGGCGAGATTGCGGTAAAAGGCTACGAGATCGAGAAAAAAGCACGCACTGGGTTTTCTCTGCAGAAAATCAAAACCAGTATGCAATGACCATTCATCCAGCCTGTTCAGCGCGAGCTGCAGCTGCCGCTCAGCGCTTCTCAGGCTAGATGATGCACACAAAAAATTAAAAAATCATCACCGTATAAGGAACATCGTATCGGACTCCTTATTACAGTTGAGATGCTGTTAATCGCAATAACGAGAGGAATTACACTTAAAATTGACCCCTGAGGAACACTATTCACCTGGAAAAAAACATCTATCACTTCCCTACCGACTCGGCACCGGAAGTAACGCTGAAACAAAAATGACTGTATAAAACGGGGCAGATGTCCCCTAAAACCCCATTCATGGAGTTTTTTTAAATACCATACCGCCAGGTAGTATCATAGGCCTTGTCTATGTAAAAAAAACACTCCAAAAATATGTTGGTTGCGAATTAAGGCATCCTGTATCGCCGCTTCCAGCAGGGTCAGGTTGTCCAAGGTGGAACGGAACTTCCTAAATCCACACTGAAAGGGACTCAGTAGGTTTTTGGGATTCGAGACACCATTCAAGGCGGCGGTTGACCATCCGCTCTAGTGTCTTCCCGACGTGGCTTGTTAAGGCAATGCTACGATAACTACCTGGCATCAATTTGTCCTTCCCGGGTTTTAAAATAGGGATTAGCGTTGCTTCTTTCCACGAGTCGGGGAATTTACTCCGGTCCATATATCGTTAAAAATACCTAGAAGGTACTCTTTACCATCTTTGCTAAGATGCCTCAGCATCTGGTACTGGATCAGGTCGGGTCCTGGTGCTGTGTCCTTGGTGCCGTTTAAAGCGGACCTCAACTCCCAAAATCTGAAAGGAGTATTGTACGCCTGAAAAACCCGGAGAGTCGAAGCTTAGAATATGTCTTTCGACAGCATTTCTTCGTTGCTGAAATCGAGGTTCCAGTCTGGCAGACGAAGTAATAGCAGCGAACGACTCTGCCATCAGTTAAGCTTTGCTTCGCTCGTCGGTTAGTACACTCCCCTTATCCAGTAATCCCGATACTGGCAATCGAGAGTACCTTCCAGATATACGGCGGATTGACTCCCAGACTTTTGTTGATGATGTGGAACGGTTAATGGTGCTCAGAAAGGTCTGCCATGACCTTCTCTTGCTCTCCTTAATCACTTGACGCGCCTTAGCTCTAGCAACTCTGAACGCTGCGAAGTTGTCAGGTGTTGGGTGCAACATGAAAACGCGCAAGGCCCGTCTGCGGGCCTGAATAGCGGAACGACATTCGTCGTTGCACAAATGGACGGGTGTTCTTCGCAGCGTTCCTGAGTTACTAGGCATGGAGATATCAGCTGCCTGGTGAATCACTTCTGTAAATGTTTAACCTTCTCCTCGATGGTCTGTTGCTGTTGGAGAGTGATTGAACGGCGGTAGAGGTGCCAGTCAGCTCTGCTGATATTCCACTTACAGTGGATGGTTCTTCCTACACGTTCGAACTCTACGTGCAGCCACATTGGGAAGTGGTCGCTTCCATTAAGATCACGATCCACCTCCCAACGCACGGAGTCCGAAATTGAAGGACAGCAAAGAGAAAGATCAATGGCAGAGGACGTACCGGTAGCAGTAGCGAAGTGGGTCATTTGACCGGTATTAAGGATGCATAACTCCTCTCGCTGCAATAATATACAAATTTCCCGACCTTTGGGGCAATCGGTAGTAGATCCCCATAACGTACTGTGCACGTTAAAATCTCTCAGCAGGAGAAAAGGTCGAGAAATTTGCCGCAATAGATCAGCCAGTTGACCGAAGTCAACCGGTTTCACTAGTGGTAGATATAAGGAGCATACTGTCAATTGTACCGGTCCATGGATTCTGACAGCTCCTGCCTGTTGGGTAGAGGTGAGAGCAACAGGTTCGGACTGGACAGTGTTCCATACAAACACAGCCACTGCCCCCTTCGCACGATCACCCACGGTATCGTCATTCGGTAAACATCATAACCTCTTAGCAAAGGTTGGTGTGTTGGTCTGAAATGTGTCTCTTGGAGGTAAAGACAGAGGATCAGACCGTGCTAACATTTGTAACTCCTCTTTGTGAGCCGTAAAATCGTTAATGTTCCATTGAAGTAAGGGAGCCATCCTACCGATATAATTTCACCCGCCCGAGATCGGGTGGGTCCTGGTGCACTTCTTGCTGAGGAACCGGACCAGGCTCGTCCACCAGCATTTCAGTCTCCTCCGGCTCCGAAGATGAGACTAACACCTCTAACTCAGTGTTTTCCCCGAAAACTTTATTACACTTTATCTTTCGCTTCTCCCGATTAGTAGATAGTCTGGTCGGGGACGAAGAGGGAGATTTTACAAACTCAGTCAGGTCCGTATATTTAAATTTTGGACCACAGAGCCTCTGGTCACCTTTTCCACTGGTAGCAGATGGTATTGCTGCTGGGGTCACTGTATGTGATGGCGGTTGCCTTGACTGTTACTGCTGGTAGGGTCTTTGAGACTGCTGCTGCGTGATCGAGGTCACAGAGGTGTTGTTACCGACGTCCGCGGTCTTGGATGTTATGACCTTGTCGGCTTTTGCACCGCCCTTGCACTGACATGAGCACCTTGGGCTTGTGCTCATGTCTGCAACGGACGTCTGCATAGCAACACTTTCTTTTCTGACAGGAGATGAAGCCATCTTAGCAAAGCTAGTTGTGCAGACGGGAGCGTCTAGCAACTTGGCCTTCTTTGCTTCCCTATAAGGAATCCGCAATTTGGTCTTCAGCTCCGTATCTTGCGCTCTTCAAGATACACTTGACACTCCCTACTCCATGAAGGTTGCGACCCGGAGCAGTTGACGCACACTGGTGGCAGCGTGCAACTAACACCCGGCACATGTGCACCCTTGCCACACTTACCACACTAGGATTGCCCTTAATTGACAACGTCGTATGCCCGAACCTCTGGCACTGGAAGCACCGCATTGGATCAGGGACATATGGACGTACATTCAGGTTTTGGTATGCGGACTTGATATTCTTGGACAATATTGGAGTGTCAAACGTCAGGACGAAGGTGAGTCTTTTCAAGATTGCCATTTACTCTTCGTGTGATCTGACATACCTAGATCACTTTCTCCGATTTCCATTCGTTAAGAAGTTCCTCTGTCCCTAAATCCATGACATCCCGGCAGGTGATAACGGCTATTTAGGGGCTTATGGAGTTCGCATTTTAAGGCGAACTTCCAGACCTTCTCATAATTGAGCAGTTTGGTCGCTTGCTTACTGGTGGATGTTTCCAGCAGCAGCGTCCCGTTCCTCAGTTTTTTAACAGAGTTTAGGGTACCAACAAGACACTCTAGACACTGACATATAGGAGGGTGACACCTTTTCGAATGTACCTTCTATCCTTTCCATTGTGAAAAAAGCGTTCGATAGCGAACAAAGTGTTCTGTTACATTCAATTTCAGAAGTGGGGGGAAAGGGGGGGAAGGGGGAGGGGGGAAGGGCTATCAACCCTCACCCGCTTCTTAGAATTGTGTGTGTTTATATTAGCCTGAGGCACATCACTACCGCAGGGGTCTGAATTGTTTTTGGTTAAGTTTTTGGATTGAAAGACTTAATTTTTGTTCCCACGAGTAAGTGAGGAAGGGTCCAGGGGCGTACCTCCATAGCTTATCCCCAAGGCAAATACAACAGGGGTGCGTACGTGCCCCTAAGACTGCACGCTAGTGAGTGATCTCCCTCATCACTCATTCACCTCCTCGGCACGTGTCAGACCGTAAGGTTGAAGGGTTTATTTATAGAGGTTTGTTCCGTTCTCGCGATCCGGGGCGATGAACCCAAGATCCCCGTTCTCCTAGGCACACAAAGTTCCGCCGTCACCCCCCTGTGGTCGTTGAAGCATAGAGGTTATAGTGTGGGGAACTTGCGGCGCTCACAGGTTTCCAGCTCAGGGCGCCGCGGGTTCCGTACCTGGAACTTGCGTACCAGGCCCCTGCGGGCTAGAAACGCCAATGTATTTGATATAAGGCGTGGAGTTTTTAACTCCAGCTCTTTCAGATTTGATCTTCTACTCGATATGCATAAGCGTTTCACACAACAAGTTGCATGTTTCTTGATTCTTAATATGTGCACAAATTACAGCATTGTTTTTTAAAGGTGACATTGGTCTGGTTTGTACACTACTGCTTGCGTGACATTGAATCATCAAATTCAGCACTAGTATTCATATAAATCATTCTTCCATTTAAAACTGTATAACCCAAAGACTTTGAGAAAAGGACGTTGGCAAGTTTTAATTATCTCAATGTTCTGTTTTTGTTGGTTGCTTCCTGTTATATCGTGCACAAATCGTCGCAGTAACTCCATTTAGTCTCAGAGTAAAAGTTTTCCAGGCAGTTCACAGTCCTGATCCACATCTCCAATGAGAATACTGCGACTTCATCGTGATAAGTAGAGATGAAATTAGCGGGAATTTAAAAAAATTACCCTCGCGATACTGTTGGAGAAAATTCAGCTTTTCACTGAAATTTCAGTTTCTTTGCACGTTTCCATTTCGCTTGACGGATATGTACCGACTGAACGTGGCGTAACATTGACCTGTCCCGTCACTGGACCAACGTGCACGCCATATATCTGCAATCTTTATAGCTTATTACGGTTCCCCCGTTATATACATCCAATTTTTTTTAATGATACAAATCACTGCAATATAATCTTCGCCGGTTTGCTGCCGGATTGTGTAGGTAAAAAACGAGCTTTCGGCGAAGAACTCTGCCACCATCTTTAGGCCCGGTGTTCACGCTGTGACGACCAGAGCTGCAATGCCAGACTCTGCGTCGTCATCGTCCTGGAGATTAGGGCACTGGGTGTTTTAGGAGACATGTGCGCCTCTACACCCTGATTTATTAAAATTTGCCATGATTGTTACAGTTTATGGGTTCTAAATTGATATGACCAGTCGCAGCGAATTTGGCGTAGGCTAGGGGTCCCCGTGACACACACAGGGACCGTCAAGCAAGCCACCCAACGCTCCCTCCCGCCGAGTTAGCCCCAAGCGCATACAGGCACCCTGTATAGTAGGAGGGGTTGATATTAAAGGAGATTGCCATCACTGACGGTCCGAGTCTAGCTATTTGTCTGTTTACATTATATGTGTTGTGTCGTTGTAGTCACAGCCCTCACAGGCGTCTCAGGTAATTGGTCGGAAAGACGAAAGAGCTCTTAGTTTGGGAGGAATACAGGGCTAGTTGCACCATAAAAGAAGTGAGAGAACGGTGTCGGCCCACCGGGCAGAAACCAGTTACACCGGCAGCAGGCAACGTGTCAGCTGTGTGTGTGTGTGTGTGTGTGTTTTGGCAGAATAATATATGCAGACATTACTCTTCCTTCGTCAGGCACTGGTCAGTTGATTCCTTGTATGTATTATAGGGTGCTGGAGACAACGCTAACTGGATAATCTTATATACAATACATGAACGTCAAACACATCAACAATGACCACGTCACCACTGATGTCTGTCATCGAGTTTAGAAACGTCGGTAGATACTGCTGCAATGCCTGTAAACATGGATTCTTAGTTATAGACGAAAATTGGCCTGTATTATGGGAGGTTCAGCGACGGTTTTGATTCATTCTTAAATCAATAGCCTAACCTCGTAAAAAATTCGGGTGGCTAGTTATATCTGAATAAATGAGGTAATTTGCATATATTTTTTATATTTTACTGGCAAAAAAAGAAGGCCACTGTACTTTTCCATTTTTAGTTAGCCGCTGTGAAACTACACTGCTCTCTATATGCACTCGAGGTGCAACTAGGGTGGGAAAAGTAATTTCTGGCCAAGCCATAGTTCGAGCAGAAAAGCAAACAGTTTGTCTACACGTAAGGTGTAAGCGTTTGGAAGCCTCTTGCAACCAGATGTCAACCTCTCCTTCATGTGGTGCACCCCATTTGCACTGACGAGACTCTGGTGACAAAGATTCCAGGTATAAGGAGTCATCCATTGCTTGCCAGCGGCTTCCGAAAGGAGGGCGGAAGAGGGGGGAGTGTCCAAAGGCACCCTCTTGCCCTTTGGGTTGGAAACGGCCCCTATAAGCGGATGAATCAGAATGGTATGGGGAAACAGAAGATAACGGGCGGCCACTGTATTAAAGACCCTTATGGTATCCTGAGGCTACGTAATCCTCTCAAATTACATATATCATGATGCCTTCTTCCTGGGTAAAATTTTCCGAAGGTAAAATAGTCCTCAATCGGATCTACGGGTGGGGACTGCTCAGGGAGGAGTCATCAGAATGGGTAGACACATTCACGAGTCGGAGCGTGGAATGTCAGAAGTCTGAATAGGGCAGGCAGATTTGAAAACTTAAAAAGGGAGATGGAACGACTTCAGTTAGATGTTGGGATCAGTGAGATTAAATGGAAGAACCCGCATGATTTTTGGTCTGGGGAACACAGGATAATTAGCACGTAAGGTATCAATGTAGTCACTGGTGTTGGATTTGTAATGAATAAGAGAGTAGGGAAATGGATGTGAACAGTTTAGTGACAGGATTATTTTGATGAGGTAGAAACTAAGCCCGCCCCAACCACATTAGAACAAGCGTACATGCCAACGTCACAGAAAGGTGATGAAGAAATAGAGAAAATTTAGGCTAAGTCAATATGTGAAGGGGGAGAAAAATATAATGATCATGGGTGATTGGAATACAGTAATCAGACAAATAAGGAAATGAAAACCGGAAAATATTGGTTTGATAAGACAGCAAAGAAGTTCCAACCCAATCGGAAAAGCAAATACCATGCACATATTTTTAAATTTGATTCTTGGCAGGACTAGTAAAACTAGCTGAAAACAAAATCAGAGTGCTGACCCATAGATATAAAGCGTTAATAAATTTTCGAAAAAGTGAAATTTTATACATACTAACATCTACACGTGTCTCAATTCCAGAAAAAAAGTTATGTTACTTCTAGTTCACGAACCAGACTACATGCTGTGTTGTGAATACAGATGAATTATGGCAAACACTACGTATAAAACTTTCATGTTATGGAGGAATGCTACCACTTGAAACTCCGAATCTGTTTCTGATAACTTGGTATACCTTCTTTTATGCCGT
>CM061921.1:180625915-180814421 GCA_031002005.1 Vandiemenella viatica | reverse complement strand
GGCTGTGGCGAGCCGGATTCCTGCATCGTGGACACTGTCCAAAATGCGAAGATAACCGTCCCGTGCCGAACCGTATACTATGCAACCGTATTCAAGCCGCGACTGTACAAAGGCTCTATAGAGTTATAGCAGGCAGGAGCGGTCAGCACCCCATGACCTCACAAAGGCACTTTAAAATGTTGAGGGCTTTTAGGCTCTAGCTTTCACATCTTTTAGATGTGGTAGCCACTTAACCTACATCAAATATGAGGCCCAGAAACGAATACTTTAAAAACAAAACGGTGTTCCTCAGGGTAAGACGAGTTCGGTAAAAGGCTACGAGATCGAGAAAAAAGACGCACTGGGTTTTCTCAGAAAATCAAAACCAGTTCGCATGACCACTCATCAAGCCTGTTCAGCGCGAGCTGCAACTGCCGCTCAGCGCTTCTCAGCTAGATGATGCACAAAAAATTAAAAAATCATCAACATATAAGAGAACCGTATCGGACTCCTTATTACAGTTGAGATGCTGTTTATCGCAATAGCGAAAAGAATAACACTTAAAATTGAACCCTGAGGAACACCACCTGGAAAAAACATCTGACACTTCCCTACCGACTCGGTACCGGAAGCAACGCTGAAAAAAATGACTGTAAAACGGGGTAGATTTCCCCTAAAACCCCATTCATGGAGTTTTTTAAAATACCATACCGCCAGGTAGTATCGTAGGCCTTGTCTATGTAAAAAAACACGCCAAAAGATGTTGGTTGCGAATAAAGGCATCCTGTATCGCCGCTTCCAGCAGGATCAGGTTGTCCAAGGTGGAACGGAACTTCCTAAATCCACACTGAAAGCGACTCATAGGTTTTGGGATTCGAGACACCAGACAAGGCGGCGGTTGACCATCCGCTCTAGTGTCTTCCCGACGGCTTGTTAAGGCAATGCTACGATAACTACCTGGCAACAATTTGTCCTTCCCTGGTTTTAAAATGGGATTAGCGTTGCTTCTTTCCACGAGTCGGGGAAGTTCCTCCGGTCCATATATCGTTAAAAATACCTAGAAGGTACTCTTTAGCATCTTTGCTAAGATGCCTCAGCATCTGGTACTGGATCAGGTCGGGTCCTGGTGCTGTGTCCTTGGTGCCGTTTAAAGCGGACCTCAACTCCCAAAATCTGAAAGGAGTATTGTACGCCTGAAAACCCGGAGAGTCGAAGCTTAGAATATGTCTTTCGACAGCATTTCTTCGTTGCTGAAA
The DNA here is from genome assembly GCA_031002005.1 of Vandiemenella viatica. Lineage (NCBI taxonomy): Eukaryota > Metazoa > Arthropoda > Insecta > Orthoptera > Morabidae > Vandiemenella > Vandiemenella viatica. The sequence continues at coordinate 180,813,186 of CM061921.1, read as the reverse complement.
TCGAGGTTCCAGTCTGGCAGACGAAGTAATAGCAGCGAACGACTCTGCCATCAGTTAAGCTTTGCTTCGCTCGTCGGTTAGTACACTCCCCTTATCCAGTAATCCCGATACTGGCAATCGAGAGTACCTTCCAGATATACGGCGGATTGACTCCCATACTTTTGTTGATGATGTGGAACGGTTAATGGTGCTCAGAAAGGTCTGCCATGACCTTCTCTTGCTCTCCTTAATCACTTGACGCGCCTTAGCTCTAGCAACTCTGAACGCTGCGAAGTTGTCAGGTGTTGGGTGCAACATGAAAACGCGCAAGGCCCGTCTGCGGGCCTGAATAGCGGAACGACATTCGTCGTTGCACAAATGGACGGGTGTTCTTCGCAGCGTTCCTGAGTTACTAGGCATGGAGATATCAGCTGCCTGGTGAATCACTTCTGTAAATGTTTAACCTTCTCCTCGATGGTCTGTTGCTGTTGGAGAGTGATTGAACGGCGGTAGAGGTGCCAGTCAGCTCTGCTGATATTCCACTTACAGTGGATGGTTCTTCCTACACGTTCGAACTCTACGTGCAGCCACATTGGGAAGTGGTCGCTTCCATTACGATCACGATCCACCTCCCAACGCACGGAGTCCGAAATTGAAGGACAGCAAAGAGAAAGATCAATGGCAGAGGACGTACCGGTAGCAGTAGCGAAGTGGGTCATTTGACCGGTATTAAGGATGCATAACTCCTCTCGCTGCAATAATATACAAATTTCCCGACCTTTGGGGCAATCGGTAGTAGATCCCCATAACGTACTGTGCACGTTAAAATCTCTCAGCAGGAGAAAAGGTCGAGAAATTTGCCGCAATAGATCAGCCAGTTGACCGAAGTCAACCAGTTTCACTAGTGGTAGATATAAGGAGCATACTGTCAATTGTACCGGTCCATGGATTCTGACAGCTCCCTGCCTGTTGGGTAGAGGTGAGAGCAACAGGTTCGGACTGGACAGTGTTCTATACAAACACAGCCACTGCCCCCTTCGCACGATCACCCACGGTATCGCATTCGGTAAACATCATAACCTCTTAGCAAAGGTGGTGTGTTGGTCTGAAATGTTGTCTCTTGGAGGTAAAGACAGAGGATCAGACCGTGCTAACATTTGTAACTCCTCTTTGTGAGCCGTAAAATCGTTAATGTTCCATTGAAGTAAGGGAGCCATCCTACCGATATAATTTCACCCGCCCGAGATCGGGTGGGGTCCTGGTGCACTTCTTGCTGAGGAACCGGACCAGGCTCGTCCACCAGCATTTCAGTCTCCTCCGGCTCCGAAGATGAGACTAACACCTCTAACTCAGTGTTTTCCCCGAAAACTTTATTACACTTTATCTTTCGCTTCTCCCGATTAGTAGATAGTCTGGTCGGGGACGAAGAGGGAGATTTTACAAACTCAGTCAGGTCCGTATATTTAAATTTTGGACCACAGAGCCTCTGGTCACCTTTTCCACTGGTAGCAGATGGTATTGCTGCTGGGGTCACTGTATGTGATGGCGGTTGCCTTGACTGTTACTGCTGGTAGGGTCTTTGAGACTGCTGCTGGCGTGATCGAGGTCACAGAGGTGTTGTTACCGACGTCCGCGGTCTTGGGTGTTATGACCTTGTCGGCTTTTTGCACCGCCCTTGCAATGACATGAGCACCTTGGGCTTGTGCTCATGTCTGCAACGGACGTCTGCATAGCAACACTTTCTTTTCTGACAGGAGATGAAGCCATCTTAGCAAAGCTAGTTGTGCAGACGGGAGCGTCTAGCAACTTGGCCTTCTTTGCTTCCCCATAAGGAATCCGCAATTTGGTCTTCAGCTCCGTCTTCAAGATACACTTGACACTCCCTACTCCATGAAGGTTGCGACCCGGAGCAGTTGACGCACACTGGTGGCAGCGTGCAACTAACACCCGGCACATGTGCACCCTGGCCACACTTACCACACGTAGGATTGCCCTTAATTGACAACGTCGTATGCCCGAACCTCTGGCACTGGAAGCACCGCATTGGATCAGGGACATATGGACGTACATTCAGGTTTTGGTATGCGGACTTGATATTCTTGGACAATATTGGAGTGTCAAACGTCAGGACGAAGGTGAGTCTTTTCAAGATTGCCATTTACTCTTCGTGTGATCTGACATACCTAGATCACTTTCTCCGATTTCCATTCGTTAAGAAGTTCCTCTGTCCCTAAATCCATGACATCCCGGCAGGTGATAACGGCTATTTAGGGGCTTATGGAGTTCGCATTTTAAGGCGAACTTCCAGACCTTCTCATAATTGAGCAGTTTGGTCGCTTGCTTACTGGTGGATGTTTCCAGCAGCAGCGTCCCGTTCCTCAGTTTTTTAACAGAGTTTATGGTACCAACAAGACACTCTAGACACTGACATATAGAAGGGTGACACCTTTTCGAATGTACCTTCTATCCTTTCCATTATGAAAAAAGCGTTCGATAGCGAACAAAGTGTTCTGTTACATTCAATTTCAGAAGTGGGGGGGAAGGGGGAGGGGGGAAGGGCTATCAACCCTCACCCGCTTCTTAGAATTGTGTGTGTTTATATTAGCCTGAGGCACATCACTACCGCAGGGGTCTGAATTGTTTTTGGTTAAGTTTTTGGATTGAAAGACTTAATTTTTGTTCCCACGAGTAAGTGAGGAAGGGTCCAGGGGCGTACCTCCATAGCTTATCCCCAAGGCAAATACAACAGGGGTGCGTACGTGCCCCTAAGACTGCACGCTAGTGAGTGATCTCCCTCATCACTCATTCACCTCCTCGGCACGTGTCAGACCGTAAGGTTGAAGGGTTTATTTATAGAGGTTTGTTCCGTTCTCGCGATCCGGGCGATGAACCCAAGATCCCCGTTCTCCTAGGCACACAAAGTTCCGCCGTCACCCCCCCCCCTGTGGTCGTTGAAGCATAGAGGTTATGGTGTGGGGAACTTGCGGCGCTCACAGGTTTCCAGCTCAGGCGCCGCGGGTTCCATACCTGGAACTTGCGTACCAGGCCCCTGCGGGCTAGAAACGCCAATGTATTTGATATAAGGCGTGGAGTTTTTAACTCCAGCTCTTTCAGATTTGATCTTCTACTCGATATGCATAAGCGTTTCACACAGACAAGTTGCATGTTTCTTGATTCTTAATATGTGCACAAATTACAGCATTGTTTTTAAAGGTGACATTGGTCTGGTTTGTACACTACTGCTTGCGTGACATTGAATCATCAAATTCAGCACTAGTATTCATATAAATCATTCTTCCATTTAAAACTGTATAACCCAAAGACTTTGAGAAAAGGACGTTGGCAAGTTTTAATTATCTCAATGTTCTGTTTTTGTTGGTTGCTTCCTGTTATATCGTGCACAAATCGTCGCAGTAACTCCATTTAGTCTCAGAGTAAAAGTTTTCCAGGCAGTTCACAGTCCTGATCCACATCTCCAATGAGAATACTGCGACTTCATCGTGATAAGTAGAGATGAAATTAGCGGGAATTTAAAAAAATTACCCTCGCGATACTGTTGGAGAAAATTCAGCTTTCACTGAAATTTCAGTTTCTTTGCACGTTTCCATTTCGCTTGACGGATATGTACCGACTGAACGTGGCGTAACATTGACCTGTCCCGTCACTGGACCAACGTGCACGCCATATATCTGCAATCTTTATAGCTTATTACGGTTCCCCCGTTATATACATCCAATTTTTTTTAATGATACAAATCACCTGCAATATAATCTTCGCCGGTTTGCTGCCGGATTGTGTAGGTAAAAAACGAGCTTTCGGCGAAGAACTCTGCCACCATCTTAGGCCCGGTGTTCACCGCTGTGACGACCAGAGCTGCAATGCCAGACTCTGCGTCGTCATCGTCCTGGAGATTAGGGCACTGGGTGTTTTAGGAGACATGTGCGCCTCTACACCCTGATTTATTAAAATTTGCCATGATTGTTACAGTTTATGGGTTCTAAATTGATATGACCAGTCGCAGCGAATTTGGCGTAGGCTAGGGGTCCCCGTGACACACACAGGGACCGTCAAGCAAGCCACCCAACGCTCCCTCCCGCCGAGTTAGCCCCAAGCGCATACAGGCACCCTGTATAGTAGGAGGGGTTGATATTAAAGGAGATTGCCATCACTGACGGTCCGAGTCTAGCTATTTGTCTGTTTACATTATATGTGTTGTGTCGTTGTAGTCACAGCCCTCACAGGCGTCTCAGGTAATTGGTCGGAAAGACGAAAGAGCTCTTAGTTTGGGAGGAATACAGGGCTAGTTGCACCATAAAAGAAGTGAGAGAACGGTGTCGGCCCACCGGGCAGAAACCAGTTACACCGGCAGCAGGCAACGTGTCAGCTGTGTGTGTGTGTGTGTGTTTTGGCAGAATAATATATGCAGACATTACTCTTCCTTCGTCAGGCACTGGTCAGTTGATTCCTTGTATGTATTATAGGGTGCTGGAGACAACGCTAACTGGATAATCTTATATACAATACATGAACGTCAAACACATCAACAATGACCACGTCACCACTGATGTCTGTCATCGAGTTTAGAAACGTCGGTAGATACTGCTGCAATGCCTGTAAACATGGATTCTTAGTTATAGACGAAAATTGGCCTGTATTATGGGAGGTTCAGCGACGGTTTTGATTCATTCTTAAATCAATAGCCTAACCTCGTAAAACAATTCGGGTGGCTAGTTATATCTGAATAAATGAGGTAATTTGCATATATTTTTTATATTTTACTGGCAAAAAAAGAAGGCCACTGTACTTTTCCATTTTTAGTTAGCCGCTGTGAAACTACACTGCTCTCTATATGCACTCGAGGTGCAAACTAGGGTGGGAAAAGTAATTTCTGGCCAAGCCATAGTTCGAGCAGAAAAGCAAACAGTTTGTCTACACGTAAGGTGTAAGCGTTTGGAAGCCTCTTGCAACCAGATGTCAACCTCTCCTTCATGTGGTGCACCCCATTTGCACTGACGAGACTCTGGTGACAAAGATTCCAGGTATAAGGAGTCATCCATTGCTTGCCAGCGGCTTCCGAAAGGAGGGCGGAAGAGGGGGGAGTGTCCAAAGGCACCCTCTTGCCCTTTGGGTTGGAAACGGCCCCTATAAGCGGATGAATCAGAATGGTATGGGGAAACAGAAGATAACGGGCGGCCACTGTATTAAAGACCCTTATGGTATCCTGAGGCTACGTAATCCTCTCAAATTACATATATCATGATGCCTTCTTCCTGGGTAAAATTTTCCGAAGGTAAAATAGTCCCTCAATCGGATCTACGGGTGGGGACTGCTCAGGGAGGAGTCATCAGAATGGGTAGACACATTCTACGAGTCGGAGCGTGGAATGTCAGAAGTCTGAATAGGGCAGGCAGATTTGAAAACTTAAAAAGGGAGATGGAACGACTTCAGTTAGATGTTGGGATCAGTGAGATTAAATGGAAGAACCCGCATGATTTTTGGTCTGGGGAACACAGGATAATTAGCACGTAAGGTATCAATGTAGTCACTGGTGTTGGATTTGTAATGAATAAGAGAGTAGGGAAATGGATGTGAACAGTTTAGTGACAGGATTATTTTGATGAGGTAGAAACTAAGCCCGCCCCAACCACATTAGAACAAGCGTACATGCCAACGTCACAGAAAGGTGATGAAGAAATAGAGAAAATTTAGGCTAAGTCAATATGTGAAGGGGGAGAAAAATATAATGATCATGGGTGATTGGAATACAGTAATCAGACAAATAAGGAAATGAAAACCGGAAAATATTGGTTTGATAAGACAGCAAAGAAGTTCCAACCCAATCGGAAAAGCAAATACCATGCACATATTTTTAAATTTGATTCTTGGCAGGACTAGTAAAACTAGCTGAAAACAAAATCAGAGTGCTGACCCATAGATATAAAGCGTTAATAAATTTTCGAAAAAGTGAAATTTTATACATACTAACATCTACACGTGTCTCAATTCCAGAAAAAAAGTTATGTTACTTCTAGTTCACGAACCAGACTACATGCTGTGTTGTGAATACAGATGAATTATGGCAAACACTACGTATAAAACTTTCATGTTATGGAGGAATGCTACCACTTGAAACTCCGAATCTGTTTCTGATAACTTGGTATACCTTCTTTTATGCCGTAGAAACTGGAAGTGCAAAATTTGGCATGTAAAGTGTGTTTGGTTTTTGGCGCTGCGACACTGTATGGCAACCTGCCATAGCTAAACTTCACTTTAATTCTTTTTCTTCCCTTGCTACTGACACTTATGTCTGCCTACTTTATTCTCGGAAGAGTTTTCTTTAACAAAAAATCCGATTACCGTGACTGCAGCCACAGGAGGTTTTTTTTTTTCCAGATTCCTGCATCTCGTATTCTGCAGTGACGGCCTGGGTCTGTTTCATAGAAACAATACCTCTGATTCACGTCATTACTTTCGTCCAGCTGAGTTTCCGCACTTAATATATGTGTGAAATGATAGGCCTACATACGTGCATCCACGCAGTCTACTCGCCCACATATTCGGTGAAAAATCTTGTGATATGGAACAGTGCAAAGTTTTCCAGTCCATGGACGTTCATTATACCACCATACTCATAACCATAACCTCATTTAGTTAAGAGAAAAATATATGAAAATAAAGTTTGATTACCACAGTCTTAATTGTTTCCTTTGTGAATCTAAACTTTAATTATAATCTATGAAAAGAAAAAAAATTGTAGAAAGGAAATAAAATTAGCTAAACTAGCGAAAAAAAATGTTGTATGCCGCCATAAAACAAACTACTTATTTCACAGCCCTGCACAACATCCGATTTCGAAAATCCTTCGGCGCCTCACGCAGAATAAAAACTTGGTTGCAATCAACAATGTCAAAAAACCGGCTTTTCGGCCTTTGTTGATGAGTGTACAGCGGAAGAGGGTTCTGAAAGTAAAAAAATAAATATGGAAAAGAAATTGGCAAAATTTCGCCAAAACCATGGCAGACTAGTGCTTAAATAAGTTAATTGAGTATTTGATTTTTTCCAAGTAAAACCATTTCAAACAAGTATTTTTATTAATTTTCTTGTTTTTTGCTTCACCCTGAAGCTAATCCTGGCTACGCCCTTGTGTAGGCCTACCATTGTTGCATGGTCAGTTATGCAATGATGCTGGTTATCCATTAAATTCGGAGGCGTTGACTTGGCGTAGGTTATAACGATGGTTGGAACTGTAAAGCAGACCTTACACGACCAATAATATTGACAATACCTTCTTACATTGACAATAATATTGACCGTGTAGGGTGAAAAAATTGTATTGATGGTCGATATTGATGGACTATTGATGGAAATCCGGATTTTCTGCTATTTCCTGCCATCAACACTGGAAAATGGAAGGGATATTGTCAATATTATTGACCGTGTAGGGCCGAGCGTCAATTTTTCCATCAATACTCAGTTCAGTTTTCGTCGCGCTTCGGTGAAGGTGAAGTGGCGACAATGACCGATCATATTACATCCTTCCTTTGTGCGCACCTTGGATTTTCATTCACATATAAAGTACGGGATTGTATTCTGGAGTTCACAGCAATGCGTAGAGAAGTTTTAGATGTCAGAACAGAGCAATTAGAATAATGACCAACAGTAAAATATAAATATCGGTTATATCTTTATTTAATTATATTAATATTCTCACGTTGGCATGCATTTACATCTCTGAATATATCATTAACTTTTATTTTATTAAAAAAAAAGGAATAAAAAGATTATCAGAAAGGTACATTTCAACCTTTTTTCAATTTTTATGTTTTACCGTGCAGTTTCAACAGAGTTTAAAAACACCAAACAAAATTGGTTACAGGGATTGGAAACGTTAAAATCACTGTCAAATTTATTTTAAAATTTCATTGTTTTGGGAATACGATTTTTAAGCATATCTAGTTTCCGACTACATATTTCATTCTTACATATTTAAAACACACTCAGTGTGTTCTTCGGGATTTCCCCAATATTCTGTCCGTGTCGGGTTAACAGAAACTTCAAAGCAATTAATATTAATGCTAGAGTATTTCAAGAAATTAAAAATGTAATTACATTGTTTATAAATAAGAAGCGGTTGTAAGCGTAGTACGTGCCAAATTTCTTGAAGTACTTCTCAAGGTCATCAAATTGTCCTCACCTCAATCGTTTGAGCTGAGGTACAGATTATTTTCCTTTGCAAGAAAATTATGCAAATAGCAACACGTATCTGTAACTGCTGCAGCTTTTTGCAGCTATAAGTTGGTAGGTTTTTGGAACAAACCGTGAATTCAATATTTCAAACGATTTCTACAATACGCGAGCTCGTGACAACCCCTTATTGAAAATATGTCCAGGTTCACTGAGTAATCTCTGGGAGTGGGGTTTCAATAAATTGTTGTGCAATACAAATGCCTGGTCTGCAATAAAAACAAAAGGGAAAATATCAGCTATATTAAGTGCAGGTGAGGGTAAATTCAATCCCCCCCCCCCCCCCATGGAACAATTCTCCGGGTTTGGAACAACTCATTTGTCTTCAGTCTAAATTTCGATCTTTCATTCCAACATCAACCATTATAAACTCATTCACATCATCTACAATCAAAAGTACGATACTGAAAAACTCCTTGTAATTATAACACAAGGAACCAGTGTTATCTGGTTTCGTTGTAACTACATGTTTTCCATCCGACGAGCCCACCGTATTCCAAAACTCATGTCGCATTCCGAATTCATTAGTTGTGTCACACCGCACTAGTTTTGGCGGTTTTAAGTTCTTGCTTGTTTTTCTTTAACCCCCCCTTTTTTTAGCTTATGGCTTTACGACGTCATTAGAAGCGGGAAAGGAAGGGAATCGGGGGACGGGAAGAAATTCGGCCATGGATTTTTAAAGGAAGCATCCCGGCATTCGTCTGGAGTGATTTGGGGAAACCATGGAAAAACCCAAATGGATGCCTGGACGGGAATTCGAACTCGCCTCCTCCCGAATACGAGACCAGAGCGTTACCACTCGCTCACCACGCTCGGTTTTCTTATTGCATTCATTTTACTAACTACATACCAAGTATGTGCCACGCTTACTTTCAGTTAAATAATGAAGGGAAGCAGTGTACTGGATATACCCATGGTGGGATGATTGTCAACCAGCCAATACAGTGAACACTTTGACGTTGTGGTGAAAGGTCAGCAGGAACATGCGTAGGGGTTAAGAATCCAAAGTACCTGTATATAGAGACAAGATTGATAAAATTAACGAATAAATACAAAAATATGAAAACTTGTTTTCATACAGCCTTATATAAGATGTAGAAGTGTTTCTGGTACAGCTTGGCTAATTAGTTAATAGCTATACAACCTTCCGTACGATTATATATCTTTGGAAGGACAGAATCCAGAACTAACCGAATAAAACCACACAGATTCACCCCTCTTCTTAGGCAGAAAGAGAGACACTGAGAAAAGTTATTGACAATAGTACTGTCAATAATATTGATCGTGTAAGGTGTTCCTGTATTGAGACTAGTTGGCGCGAGTATTGATGGCTGTATTGTCAATACTGATATTGACAATACTATTGATCGTGTAGGGTCCGCTTAATAGTAGCAACACTGCTGTAGAGGTGCCATGTCACCTACAAGTATATCACCTATCAGTTACATACCTACCTTACCTCAGAGAAAATACTCCCTCTTTCCGACATCACGTGAAGAACCTCATGTTAGCTGGTGGTCTAATGCAGAGATTCCTAGAGTGGATTCAGGGGAAAAGTCACCAGGGATCCACGAATCAGTTACATTTTACATTGAACAGTTGAATTATTTTAACAGCTTAAATAATTCCACAGTTACAATTATTTTGGAATAGCGCAAAAAATGCTATAATAACCCATCACTGTAATTAGCGAGAATTCGGCCCCAACATATGACCTGCGTGCGACGTCTAGGAGCGGTGAATTGCCAAATGGCATCTACTAAATCTTAGAGAGGGGTCGCAAATAACGAAGCAGCTACAAACATTTTTTTTTTATTTTTTTTAACTTTTAGCAGGTAGCAGTCAAAAGAAAAACGGCAGTTATTAAAATAACTGGTAACTCCACCCACCGACAGCGCTATTATTGTTCATCAATCGCACACTACGAGCGCATCAATCACTGTTTCTCTTCCTGTTACAAACTACAGTAGCGACCATCAGATGACGCCATCCTCGCAAATGCTTACTGCTACTTGCCAGTTACGAACTGCGATAGTAAACATCAGAGGATACAACATTCGCTTTGTGGGCCCCTGTCGGCAATTTATGAGCAACTTTTTTTTTTTTTTTTTTTTTTTTAAGCTCTCTAATGGCCTAGCCAGGGGACCCTCCGACCGGTGGCACCTCCGGCTGTTGTGCGGGCCCCTAGGCTACAGCCTAGGTAGCCTATGCTTAAATGCGGTCCTGAGTCGCAAAGCCCTTTATGCTACTTTTGACAGTTACTAACTAGGCCAACAGATAATGCAACTATCGAAAAGGATAAATGCTACTTTTCAGATAATATTTGCATTAGGGGGCGTCCATTAATTACGTGAGGTGTTTTTCCGGAATTCGGAACCCCCCCCACCCCGTCTCTGGTGAGTTTTGGTTGGACCCGACCCCCCCTATGAACGGATCTCGCAACTTTTTGAGACTCGACTTTCGCGTCATTTGTAGAACCTCCTTTTTATTTAGCTCTACTATTCTACAAGAATTTCAAAACCTTACGTGAGATTTCGCCGGACCCCCCTTTTTTTTTATTTCACGTCACGTAATTAATGGACGCCCCCTTAGGGGTCAAAATTTTTAACTTCTCTGTGATTTAGCAACCCTCCAGCATCGTAAACCGCTTATTGTTACATGCTGCGATAGCGACCATCAGATGGCACCACCCTCGCATGCTACTTTGTAGTAGGGTTGTAAGGGAGGTCATTTTTGCTGATTCGGATGTTCAGTGCTTGACATCCGGGGATGCAGATGTTTTGTAGAAGCGGAAAAATAAAATTATAATTATTTAGATTTTAATATTTTGTCAAAAATAAATTTAAAATCAAAAAAGTATATTTTTTATGTCAAACTCCACATTTTTTAAAAGTAAAATCAATTTCCATATAATACTGCCTTACTGATTTATGTTTTGCCTGATCTTTCAACAACAAAAAACGTGGGATGATTTCACAAGTGAATTAAATTATTTTCACAACTACACACGAGTCTAAAAACCAACCTTTATCATACGAACTTTGCGGAGTTCGCAGCTCAACTAATTCAAGCGTCAAGCACAAGGCCACGCCACGGCAATTCTCCGCGCCCGCCACCGGCCTTTCCGTCGCTATAGTGGCCCATTCACAGTCCAACTAGGACCTACGATGATCCGATTTTCCGATAAAGGAATCTTAAGAGGCCGTGAAAGACGTTACAGGACTACACTTAGGACGTGTTGGAATCCCAATCAACATGGGTCCTTGCTGTACAAACAGCTATGGCGTTGGAACATGTAACGTGAATGCGTACGCGCATCCTACGTTAGGTCTACGCGGATGTCCTATAAGTTGGACCGTGAGTAAGGTCGCTTTACATTCACATGAAAGTTCAAACTTATAAATTCGTCTCTTAGATAATAACACCGTTCAGTTCATTGTTACTTTTATTGCAAGATCATAAGAAAAAAAAACTAACAGGTTGTTGTTAGTTACTCGATGATTGGCAGAATCTCGTATACAGAGAAAAAAATGATATACAGTATATTGCAATATAAACGAAACATCCGCATTAAAACTTGCGGATGCGGAGATTGGATTTCACGCGAAAGTTCCGCAATTGCGGATATCCATTACATCCCTACTTTGCAGTTACTAACTGCGATAGCGACCATCAGACGACACCACCGACGCAAACTGCTTATGCTACTTTTGTTCGTTATTAATTATGATAGGGGCCGGCGAAGTCGAAAAGCGCTTATTTGAAAGTGGAGTTTCCTAACCCTAGATTGCTCCAGTTTTGATTATAATCGGATGGTTAAAAAACGATAGCATCACGTATTGACTCGTGATTGAGAGTAAAGCTAACTTCTGCCATACGATTTACGAATTTGCTTAATGCAGTAATATGGAATTATTTCTTTTATCAGATTATTTCCGTAACTCAAAGGCTTATTCACTCATGTAAAGAAATATTTGAAGCCCATCCAGCTGATGTCACATGAAATAATGTAGCAAATTTGCTAGAAGACCTGAGATTAAGATATCAAAACCTCGAAATGAGCAATTCGATTGTTTTAAAACTGTATTTGACACAAAGTTTAAAATGGTTCCATTTATACGATGGCCACAAACAGCAGCACAAGTAAAAAAAAACATCTGATGTTAGTGAAATTGTGTGATAGCAGGCAGTCGATGTTGTGTAAAGCAAGCCTTCTACTGCCACCAGTTTTAAATACAGATCTGGAAATCATTTGAAAAGATATCTGAAAAAACTCAGCCACAGAGAACACATCAATCAGAAGCCACTGTACAAGTTCAACGTTACTTAGGAATGCAGAAAATTAATAGGACAGAAGACCCACTGCAATGGTGGTCAGATCATATTTCCCCGTTTTCATGAATATCGCAGATTGTAAAGATAGATCCAATGTTATTGCAGTACCTTGTGAAAGACCTTTTTTTAAAAAAAAAAAAAAATGGCTTTATATTAAATGATAGTTTCATAGGTCAAATATTAAATAATCCGAAGTACAACAGCTAGTGTTTCTTAATGCAAATGAGCGATTTCTGTTCTAGAGTAAAATCTGTGTGTGAATGTGTGTGTGTGTGTGTGTTTTTTTTTTTAAATATCTACTTAATAGAAAATAATGGAACACAGGGGTGGTATCACATGCCAAATCCTATGCCAAGCCAGGTGGAAAAAAAGGTGAAGGCAAGGAGTGACAACCTCATTAAAATACTAGGGTTTAACTGGCCCGGATGATAGCACCCTGCAAGGGCCCCACTGCCAGAATACAGTGAAGATTCTACATCTTCTACTTCTCTCTTTTCTTTTTTTTTTTACTTATGGTTTTACGCCTCATCGACACCGAGGTCATTAGAGGTGGGAAAGGATTGAGGACAAGGAATAGGAAGGAATTCGGCCATGGCCTTTTGAAGGAAGCATCCCGGCATTCACATGGAGTGATTTGGGGAAACCATGGAAAACTCAAATCTGGATGTCCGGACAGGGATTCAATCAAACCCTCATCCTCTCAAATACAAGGCCAACCTACTCCTGTCTGTCAGATGGACACAGCCTACTTCTGTTGTTTGCGTCCAACTGGCAGATATTCTCCTTATTACGTTGTTAAAAATGATAAATATGTAATGTGCCACTAGAGTAAATACTTAAGCCTTCCTTTTGGATACTACCACAAAACTTTAGTCTCTTTGGCATCATTATAATCACTTATTTTTCTTCTTTAATTTTACAAGTATTGTATGATAGTTTTAAAGAAGATAAACTCTTTATTTCATGCAAATGCATATTTTTGAAAAGGTCACTAGAGTGTGAGAATTAAGTTTTTCCCAGCGTATGGCTCACAAGAATTCTTCTTGGGTATTCTGTCGGATAATTTCTTCTTTCAACAACGTTTCGGCAGCAACTTCCGCTGCCTATCCGGCAGAATACCCGAGAACAATTCTTGTCAGGTTACTAGAGGTTTAAGTATGTACACTACAATATGCAACAGCTTCCACTGAAGTTCACGATACCAGCAGTGCTGTTTGTTAATGAGCACATGCTGACATAGTAAGTTTAAGATACTCTAAGATTTATTCTTTAAGTAAGTAATTAAAACAGTAGTATTAAAGGGGGTGACAGATGTGTTAATGTGATCCCTGGGCCAATAGATTTCCAAATATACCAATTTGGGTACAAACAAATGCCTTTTATATTACACCTAAAAGTATGACATGTTCTTGTAATATCATATAAATTCAGCAAAACATGCTCAGATTGCAATAAAGGCCACAATCATTTGCTCTTATACATAGATATTGCTGTGTTTTACAAATGGTCAGAAATACCACATTTTTAAGGATACTATCTAGAAAATACTGGCATCTGGCACAAATAAACTTTCCATGCTGAAAATGTAGGGAGACTGCACACCCACTCATAACAAGTACTGAAAAAATGTAACTAATATTACCAACAAATGTAATATAAATCAAACGAATCAGCATTTAGTTCATAAGAATAGATTATATAAGAAAATGGAAAACTAATAGTCATTGCAAAACCATGTTGCAGCCTCAACACCACGTTGACAAAAATCAAATACTTAGGGAAAAAATCTGTACAAAATGAAAAGACATCAATTGTGAAGGCAGCAGAAATTGTAAAGAAATTAGATAACTTCATTACTCAAAGTAGAATTACAATTTGTAGCAAAAAAATAAAAATAAAATATGGGTAGACTCAAAAACAGCATACCAATGGATTATATAAACTATCAAATACTGATCGAGTTCAAAAACAATTTTATTGAAAACATTTATTCCACGTGAAAATTATACATAACTAAACTTTCTTTCACATAAAAATAAATTTTTATACATCCACATAAAACTTCAAGTGACCCAGATCAGGATGGCCAGTTACTTTTGTAGCAAAATCAGGAAAGAAGCTGCTTCTAATGACATATTGCTATTCAGCTACTTTTGAGGACATGGTTGTTAATAAGCAGTTTCCTATGATGCCATTACTATTCTGCTACTTTTGGGGGTGTAGCTGCTATTTTGCTACTTTTAAGGGCATGGTTGCTACTTCTTTAACATCGGGTGATTTTACATAGTTTCCAGCACTTTCCAACAAGAGAACAGAGTTTCTGAGCAGGGTGTTTAAAGGCATGTCCACAGATATTACATCGAAAAAAAAATAATGGTGGGCTATTTGTAGCAGTTAAAAGAAGCAGTTACAAAAAAGAAGCAATGCCTGAATAAAGTGTTAATGGCAAATAGCAGTTTGTCCATCCGCCTTTTTTTTTTTTAACTGATTAACATCTCTTAACAGCGAGGTCTTTAGAGAAAGGAATGGATGGTAGGCAAAGAATGGGAAGGAATTCAGCATTGGCCTTTTGAAGGAAACATCCCTGCATTTGCCTGGAGTGATTTGGGAAACCATGGAAAACCCAAATCTGGATGCCTGGACGGGGATTCGAACCGGCGTCCTCCCGAATGTGAGGCGAGAACGCTAACCATTACACCACCACGCTCGTTTGTCCATCCGTATTACATCTCCCACCCTAATATGTGACTTAAAGCACACAACCCAAGTGCAGTTGATGGGGGCCGTTATACCTACCCTCAGCTATCTGCTCTAAATCTAACGTCATACTGCCCACAAGTTACCAGACACAGCGAAAAGGCGAATTATTCACAAATGCATTTAGTACATGTAATCAATAGTTCTTGACAGGATATATATATATAAATACATTACTTGACAAATCACATCTTTGGTTATTGGAAAGTGAAGAGGAGTAATTTGCATAATAGTTTCATCTTGTAACCCAAGCTTCAGAGAATTATTGTACACTTTAGATACAGGCATTGCAAGTGTTGTGGTTGGATTATATTAAATATTTTTACTTTGATCGCATGTGAAAATAGTCTTGAGGATGTGGGATAATACTTATAATCATTAACAAATCAATAATATTACCAGCTACTGATTACTGGTTAATTACTTAACATCCCAGTAGTATATTCATTTTCCAATGTTAATTGCTAATACATAACACCCCATGTTGATTACTATACATTAATGCAGTTTCCAGATACTTTAAAAGTGTATATGTAGATAGTTTCACCAAAAGAAAATTATTTACTACTTTAGTGAAAGCATGGGCGCCGGGAGGGGGGTGCAAGGGGGTGCACTTGCACCACCCTGACATTCCATAAAAAAATTGGGAAATACACAGAAAAAAATTAATGAATAAAAAATTATTACTAAATTCACAGTTTGAACAATAACTTTAGGCGTCTAGGTTGCTGTCCAAATTTGTTCAACACCTTGTCAATAAATTCAGTTTCCTCCTCTACCCTTTTCCTGTGAACACTGAGCATGCACAGGCCGTTTAGCCTCGCGTTTCCCATTGTTGACCGGTTCCAAGTCTTGACCCGTCGTAAGGTACTAAATGATCTTTCAATGCTACATGTTGTCGCTGGAATGGTTAGGCCAATCTTGATTGGCCTCGTATACCGCTGGGTAAAACGGGCTTGAGCAATCAAATCTGCGTATTCAGTAAGGGATTCATTTAAGGCGGCATCACTCACTTCACCTGTCTTGTGCATCTCGTACCATGTGGTAGCCTCGGCAATAAAATTCTGTAAAAAATATCCATAAAAATTCTGTATCTTTCCTGCCATGACTAAAAATGAATGTTTGTCCAATTTTTCTTATGTTTTCTGGATTTAACTGGATAAGCGAAAATGCTTTTTTATGTGTAGAGGATAAACGTATTCTCAGAGAAGAACTTACTGAATCTAAATATGGGATGAAGATAGATATTCTGAAGAATTCTTCTGTATTTTCAGAGGGTTGATTTGATTTGTAGGTCTGTCTTGCCACTATTCGAGGACGTTTTAATTCAACATTAAGTTCTTTGCAAATTTTTCGAGCATTCTCGAAAATAACAACGAACTCCATCGTCGCATTATCACGGTGAGATTGAAGCAAATCCGTTAATTTATTTATGTGATCGTGTATTGCCTTTATATTCATATCTACTTTTTGTAATTGGTTGCACACGGGTTCCAGTTTGGCGGAATAGGCAGCAATCACTAATAGTGTCACAATATATGTTGGAGTTGTTGCAGTAGTGTACAGCTGATATGCTTTGGTTTTCGTTATGGAGTTTGGTGCTTTGTGCGAAAGTTCTTCTAAAACTCGTACAATAGTAATAAAGTTTTCAGAAAATTTTCTTATACTCTTGTACTTTTCGGTCCAACGCGTTTCACAGAAAAGAGGTATATTTGGAATTTTATTCCGTCGCAATGTACTCTCTCTAAAAAAATGTATGATGTCCTTTGTCGTCCCAGCAGCGTTTCTTACTGCACTGACATCGTTCAGATCATTGACGACAAGATTCAATATATGGCTTGCACAATGGAAGAATAGGGCTGTGGGATACTTGTCATTAATAATTTTCTGAACACCACCTACATGACCAGCCATTGCAGCCATGGAGGATGCAGCACAGCCGTCGTATCCTTGGCCAACGAGTTTATTTAAATCAAAATTGCAATCTTCTAGAAAGTGAATAATAGTTTCAGAGATGGCTTTCGCGTTCAACTCCTGTAGCGGCACATATCCCAGAAATTCCTCACAAACTTTTGGGTTTTTATTTTCTTTATCATAACATACATAGCGAACACCAATCGATAATTGCTCTGTACCACTTATGTCCGCAGTCTCGTCAGCTAACACTGTAAAAGCCGAAGCATTCTTCACCTCCTCAATTATTTTGCTTTTTAGTTCATTTTGAATTTATGCGATATATACAAGGAATTTCTTACTCCTGACTCTAAATGATTTTTCAAACTCTCATCCCCAGAATCAACTCGAAAATGTAGTAGATCTGTGAAAACAGAACCCTCATCGACTTTCCCGCGAAGTGGAAGATCATGCTGTCCGCAAAATAAAATTGCTGATACAATCGATCGAAGTTTCTCTCGATTTCCTTCAACTTCTTTGAAATATACTGTATTTAAAGATTCGTGAATACTCGGTCCCCTTCTATCCATTACTTTTTCAATTTTTTTTTTTTTTTGAAGAAGTCAGCGCGTCACTATGCCACTTACTTTTCGCATGAGACTGAGCAGCTTCATGAAACTTATGATACTTAAAGCAAGGAGAAACAATAAACTGTCCTTGTAGACCGCGCTGCACTGGAGACCGAAACAAAAAACACACTCGACATAAAGGTCCTTTTGCTACAGCTGAGTAGACCAACCGCGGGTAAGCTGTAAGCCATTCAGGTCAAAAAGCCCTTTTAGCGTCAAGGTTTACGTCATTTTTGAAATTGTATGTTTTACTAGGAATCCAATCTCTTAGCAATTTCAAACGAAGATCGTCATCAATTTGATAGTTTAAATTTAAGCACATGCCAACATCCAGTAATGAATCAGTTGTGCTCATGGGCGCCGGGAGGGGGGGTGCATGGAGTGCATGTGGTAGCCGTCGGCAATAAAATCCTGTAAAAAATATCCATAAAGATTCTGTATCTTTTCTGCCATGACTAAAAATGAACGTTTGTCCAATTTTCTTATGTTTTCTGGATGTAACTGGATAAGCCTAATTTTATATATCTGCTTATAATTATGAGGATAAGCTGTTCTAATTAATATTATTACTTAATTATTTAATAAATAGAAAATGTATTATATAATTATAATGTGTAAGAAGTATAAAAATATATTGTGAATATGCCGGTGCACCCCAGGGACCGCGCCACAAAAAAATGGGTTTCGCACCACTTCCCGGGTCGCCGTCTGGGCAGTAGTAGAGCCCCCCCAAAAAAAAAGGTCGCCCAGCCCGGAAATTTTCGGGCCGATAGGGGGGGGGGCACCAATGCAGCCCTGGTGCACCCCCCTAGAAGCAATCCTGCCGGCGCCCATGAGTGAAAGTGAATAACTTTGTCGCCTTCCAAGAATATATTATATTTTGTCTGTCACGTTTAGTTACAAGATCCCAAGCAGAAAATCTTTCACAGAGTAAAACGAATAAAGACATAAAAACTCTTTCAGTTTGTATTTAAGTATGTCAGATTTTCTTAGAGAAAATTTTTTTTCTTGTGCTAAGAATTTATCACAGTCTGTACAATTGACAACGACTTTGTGAATGTTGAATTTATTCCTGCTGTTATAGTTATTTATGTCAGGACTGAGACTGCAGTATCCAGGATTTTCCACTACAACAGACAGTAGGAAATACTGATATTGTGAGTACAACCTAGATCTCTTATCAGAATTATGCAATACGTCTGTGGGATTGTTCCGAAAATATCTCATAGAACACGAATTTGTGACTTTCCTCAGAAGGAGAGACAAGAGTTGTCTTATGGGATACTTCTTTAATGGCTTCTTGCATATGTCTATTTCATCATTTGTGTTTTGTTTTTATTTTTTGTAAAATATCAGGCAAGAATCTTTCATTTGTATATTGCTTGGGTAATGGTTTCATCCGTCACCAAGGTGTATCTTTTTCTGTTATCATGATTACTGGCTTCCAAAGCTAGTGATACACTACTAGTACTGGTGGGTGGGTATTTTGCAATATAGGGGATTAAATTTAAAAAAAAAAATACAAGTTTTTCCCATATTTATGTGGTAACATGGCCATTGTGTCAACCTCTTAAATCGTTTTTTCTGTATCCAAAACTTTCTTACATAAAATAACAACAGATTCATAGTCAGACAAGTTCTCAGCAGCCGACACATGTGGGCAGAGATTCCTGTTAATGCAAACTATTATTTGTGACAAATGCGTCACTTGAAAAATGGGTCTGTTTGCATATTTTTAGTTGCCGATTTTTTTTTTTTTTTTTTTTTTTTTTTGTAACATGTACTCTGATTCTAACTGAAAATAGAGCGTTCTGTTTGCATGACCACACAATAATCGTCCGATGGTAAAATCAAAAGTGTGCACCTAGCTTTAGAAAACAGTCGGGGCATAATTGTGTTTTTTTTTTTCTGGTGACACTGACCGTCAGGGAGATATGAGATTAAAAACCCTTCAGAAAACGTAACTGTGCGCTTTTAGCTGGACACCCTCCCACCCGCACTCTGCTTGACATTCAGTTATTTCATTTCATTTGTTTCTTTGCGTATTATGGCAATAGTTTTATGCATAGCTTGACCGTTACACAAAAGATTTGTTGCATAAATCACAGTGAAAATGAGTTCAATTATGCTTTGAGACATTTACTGATAAATGCACGTATGTTTTTATGAGAATATGTGTGTGTACCACTAATATTATTGAAATTAGATAGTGGTTAATAACATGTAGCTGCAAATACTTATTTTGTTTCTTATAAAGTTGTTTCAATGTTAGCGGGTATTTAAAATTGTATAAGTTTTTAGTTTGTCATGGACAACTGGTTAAGGACTGAATGGCTATCACAAGACATTTCAAGTTCAAACCTAGTAGCTGATAATGAAGACTGAAATAGAGTTCCAAGAAATGTTCCTGAGACTGTTGGTGCCCCTCTGGTATGATTTTTTTTTTTTTTTTTTTTTTTTACATAAAAAGTATGTGCATTTTTTAAAAAATGCAATTGAAAATTAACTACTTCTAACCCGAAGTGCGTCACCTGTATCATTAAAAGGAGTATAGGTACATTAATTGAACAGGTGAGAGGAATAAGGTTAATACTTCACCACAATTTTAAAATAAAGGAAGATAATAATTTTACAGCTGGGATGTAGCTCTAAACATTTAACACAAAAATGTGATAACAGTAAAACTTCATTATTAAAATTAAGCTCGAAAATTTGGTTGAGTGAAAGAAAGATAAAATTCCTGGAATGTTATCCTCTCCCTCCTTCAATATTCATTTAGTTCCTCATTTTGCAACTTGCATAGATGCAACAGCTGATTAGATACATATGATTATAGTCTGAAAGTGTTGAGGTTATGTGTTATTGCTTTTTCCTAAGATGATAAAATCAAAGAGTGTAATTTTCCTTTAAAGATCTTTGTTTTTCTTATCGAATATGAACCAAGACCAAGATTTTCTTTCTGGAACAGTTGCCATCAACCCCAAAAAACTTCATGTCATTTCCAATGCGACAATACATCCTTCAAGAGTATAGAGATGCATTATTTGAAATACATGTATTTCAAATACAAAATACCTTTTTTTTTTCCATTTTGTATTCGAAATACCCTGATATAAAAAGTATTTTGCATTTTATCTGAAATACTTTTCCAAACATATTTTCTATTTTAATAATACAAAATACTGTTATTAGTTTTTCATATTTTTCTGTTTCATACTATCTCATGAATTCATTCGAACTGTTGGCAAGATTATCAAACAAAAGTCGAATCACAACTTGGTCTATTTATCGTATGGCTAAGCGACTAATGTGAAAAATACAAATAAATACAATATATACAAGGACAAGAGCCTTGGCAGCATTAACAAATGAATGTCCAGTTGTTGCAGCCAGTCTAAGAAGGAAGGTGTTACACTGATACCATCTTCAGATGGCCCATCATACTTTCTTTGAGAGCATTCCGTTATGATGTTACCAACAGTCTGATAAGTCACTCTGCAGTCAGACAGGGAGATCCTAAAGGCACAACTTATAACTATGACATTGTCTTTGGCCTGGCCTGTTCTTAGGTCCCTCCTCAGATGTAATCCTGGAAGTCCCGTTGTAGGATCTTTAATACCTTTGTGTTCCAGCTCTAGCGCCATTTTCCCTTGACATTGAAGTATCAGATTTAAGACGAGTCATGGATCGGGAGATCTGGTGGATTGACAGGATGATATAATTTTCTCCACTCACGAGCTGTGGCTTCTTAACTCTAGAGATGGTATGTTACTGATGACTTGTAACCAGGGGATAGGAATGGATTTTAGTGTTCCAAAACTTGGTCTGTTAGGCAAATAACAATGACTTTGGCAATATTCACATGGCTACAACCACTGCTGCCAACTTGCATGCTGTGATTATTTTGTTACTAGTTTTTGTGTCAGTTTTTTCACATGGTGGATTGAATTTATCAAAATGTAAGTAAAACCTCAAATACAATTGTTTACTTACAACTGAACAATTCATAAAAACATCTCACTTTTTCCTAAATTAAAATTCTCTCTTCATTGCAAGAAGTTAGGTAAATTCTTGCTGATTTGTTAGACTACAATTTTATTAAAAAAAAATTGTGTGTAAAAAAATATTAAAATTTTCTTTGTCAGGGGCAACAGCAAAATCATTCTGTTTTTGTAGATGATGTCATAAATGTCGGTGTGTTAAATATTACAACAAACTTTTTCAACCATATAATAGTATGTCAATAGGATATTTTTATTTGCTATTCTTGTTGTGTAGTAGCAGTACAAAAAGTTATTCTGATCTCTTTCTGAAGTGCCAAAAAGTACATACTTAGAAATCTTTATATTTCTTTACTTTTAGTTCAAGTGAGGTAGTAAAGCACACATTATGCATCTATTTTCATAGAAGAGGTCATGCTGGCCTTTTACAGGAGTATGAGAAAACAACTATAGTAACAAATTCAATTAATTTTGACATATTATTTATGTATTTTGTAGTTAATAGTATGTCACCAATATAATCTGTGGACAATGAATCGTTTGGGGCTCTAATTGTAGGTGTTCAGCCATTATAAAACACAAAGTTTTGTGTCCATGCACTTACAATAAAATTGCTGAGGAATCTATGCAATATGAATAAAATACAAAACCAGCTTTAAAAGTTGTTGGTCATGTAAGCACCAGAGCAGATACTTTGTTTTCATCTAATAAGCTATCTGGGTATGACAGTTCATTGAAGTGACTAACATATTTTAAAGAAAAAAATGCTACACCTTCTTGCTGAAAATTTAAAAGATCTCACGCATTTGATAAAGTAGCTGAACTGATTTTTTATGTGTGTTCGGAGTTTGATTTGAAATTATCGAATACAATTACTAACAATGAATCAAATATTGTCAAAGCCTTTAAATATATGGGAAATCTGGTTTAGGAAATATATAATAAGTGATAGACATTGGAAATACTAAAGTCAATGAGGTGTTACTACTACTACTACTGAATTTCCTGAATCATCTGAAGCTTTTGTGGAGAATCTGCTGCCTAGTCATGAAATATGTGCATGAGGTGTAAACAAGATGTTAAAACAACCCATACAAGAAATTTCATGATGTGACAATGGCAAAATGTCAAGCATTTTGAAATGTCCAAGATATCCAAAAACAAGCAGACCAAACTAATAGTCTACCGTGGAAAATACTTCTTTGTCCAAACACGATGTAACCTCATAGTTGTGTTTGAGATATTTTAACAGTATCTAAGTCCCTGAATAAAACCTAGGTTTGGCAGGTTTTAATGGAATTCAAATAATTTTCTTAATGAATACATAAGCTACACAAAACAAATTGGTGAAGACATTTGTTTGCAGTCAGGATGACTGGAACGCAGGGTCCTGGGTACATTCCCAGCCCGCAGTACCTCCCCCGATCCAGCTCACTGAGACACACTGACGGGCTACCAACAGGCTATTTCACTACTATTGAGAAACTGATTATTTACACATTTTATTCGCGTGATATTTTTTGAAAATATTCATATTTAAAGAAAAATTCAATTTTGAAATTTAAATTAAAAAAAAAAAATAACTTCAAATCGCCGCATTGTCATGACACAGGTTAGCCATGTCCGTGATATCACACTTCAGTAAATACAATGGGGAAAAAGTTGCTGCAGCTTGTTAATAGAAACCCATACAATATTGCAACTTACTATAAAAATAATTTATACCGGATTTTGGTTAAGTATGTTGTACTAAACACAAAAATATGCACACACATTCTCTGCAGGAGGAAAAAAATTTAAAGATGCTCCTGACAAGAAGATGCAATTATTGTAGAAATCAGAAGAGGAGGGGAAAAAAAAAAAAAAAAAAAAGGACATGAAGTATGATACCTCAGGTATTTTACTCTAATACCAACTGCTCTAGAGGACATTTATTACAAGAATTCATGGACTAAAAACTGAAATTTTACATGCTTAATGTATAGCTGCAGAGAATTCATAGAAATTAAAGCCATTAGACAATCACTTGGTGCATACTGTTAGTATACGAATGGACAAAGCTTTTATCTTTGCTTGAGAAGATATATATATATATATATATATATATATATATATATATATATATGTATTTCTGTGTGCATTTTCTTTTGCTTCTATTCTGTTTGTAGCATTACAGAGTTGTAATACTTATCATCCAAAAATTTAGGAATGCTTTGATTAAACATAAATATTTTATTGATTTGTTGCAATAAAAATGAATCTGTAATACTACAAACAGCAAATAGTAGGGAAAGAAAATGCATCTAGAAAAAAAATTCTCACACAAGGATCAAATACAAGACCCTTTGCATACTAACATCACATCCTATGCTGCTATATCACTGCATTTGTTTTAAATGCTTCCCCACAGCTATATACTGAGCATGCAAAAATTCAGTTTTTTACTCTCAATTTCTCTTAAAAGAAGCTTTGGCAGATGAACAATAGAGTGAAATGCCCAAGTTCTCATTCTAAATATTCGCCTTTTCTGTTTTCCGATCCTGACTTCAACACTGAAGACCTCTCCCAGTGAGAATAAAGTAAAAAGTGTTTGGTAAATAAAGAAAGATAGAAGGGGATGTCAACAGTGATGACTTAGGAGACCCAGTTTTAAGGACAGAATTTGATAGAGCCTTGAAAAATTTGAAATGAAGTAAGGCGGTTGGGATTGGTGAGATTCATGTACAACTTCTGAAATCCCTAGGTGAAGAAGGAATGCAAATATTATCCAAACTATTATCAAACAGTTATGAAAAATGAGAGATTTCAACTAACTTCAATAAAAATATCTTCACACTTCCACAGAAAGAACCAGCCCACAAATGTGAGAATTATTGCACTATAAGGATAACATCACATGCTTCACAATTACTGATCAGCATAATAAACAGGAAAATAGAAAGTGGAAGAGATGATAGCTGAAGATCGGTTTGGGTTTAGAATAAACCACAGTAGAAGAGAAACACTTTTGGCTTTAAGGTTAATACTTGAAGGGCAGGTCAAGAAAGATAAAGATACTTTTATGGTGTAGTTGATTTAGAAAAAGCTATGAATATATAGCACGCCCATCAACAAGTCACCAGTTGCCAAGCGCCATAAATTACTGCAAGCTGGTAAAATAACTTCACACAGCAGATTAGTGAGGAATATTGCCCTCTCCAAGCAGTGGTAATAGGAAGAGGAAGAATCTGTTCAAACCCCTGGGGATAGCAGCAGTGGGGTCTGTCTAGCTGACTCTCTACAGAAATCTTCAATGTACCACATCGACGCAGGCAAGAAGATGTTGCCAGACGTCTGTTATGAAGGTGGGCTCTACTGTGATAGAGACATGGAAAGTCAGAATCAATCATTTGGTCATAGTCATGTGGACAGAATGCAGAAATATTATCAATATGCCGATTAGTTTGGGAGTGTCTATAAACTACATAGGTCCATTTAGGCCACTTGTAGCCTGAAGTAACTTTTGCCTAACTCCTAGAATCTGCTATCAAGACTCAAACGTGCCACGTAATACCACCCCCAATCTAGTGTGTGGTGCAGTGCCTAAGTGCACTGAGCCGCACTGATGGGTCATGTCTTGAAACAAATGATTACAATAAAACAATATGATCCTGATAGTATGTCAAATAACATACTTAGTACGAGTGTCTGCTTTTCAATTAATAACTGAACTAATGAGCCATAAAATTAAGACCACTGCCTACTGTGAGATTCAATGCAGTCTTGTGAAGTTGCAAGCAGGTCATGAGGTAAGCTAAGTGAAGCAGGGATACATGAGGAGTAATTCTAGTGGCAATGTGTGGCAAACTGTCAAAATCCACTAACAAAGGCAGATTGTTATGCCCAGGCAACTGGGCATGAGCATCTCGGAAACGACAAGGCTAGTCGGCTGCTAGCATGCTACTGTAGTGAGCATTGATGGAAAGTGGTTGAATGACAGTGACACGACAAGTTGAAGACGACGTAGTAGATGTCCACGTCTGATCACAGAACATGGAGCTTGGAGGTTTGTCCACTCTGTAAAGCAGGATAGGGGACAATCTTTGACAGATCTGACAGAGTGCAATACTGGTGCAAGCATAAGTATTTCAGAGCACACCATTTAACGTACATTGTTGTACATGGGGCTCTGCAGTAAACGGCTCTTACATATTCTCATGATGACACGGCGACAGCATCAATTACGATTGCAGTGGGCACGAGATCGAGATTGGACCTTGGAACAGTGGAAATATGTCACCTAGTCAGATGTATCATGCTTTTACAGGCTGGTGGGGCAGTATTAAGCAATGGAGGAGATTTATCTAGGCTTCCATAGGACTTGTGGTAGTGATCGAAGGCACCATGCACGATAGCTGTAGAAAATTACTGCGGACCACCTGCATCCCTTTATGTTTCGTGTTTTCCATGATGGCAATAGCATTTTCCAGCAGGACAACTGTCCATGATACAAGGTCAGAATCATGCTGTAGTGGTTTAAGGAGCATGACTGTGAACTCACACTGTTGTCTTGGCCACCTAAATTGGCAGATCTCATCCTGACAGAGCACATGTGGGACACTATCTGGTGCCAATTCTGTTCCCAAAAACCACCTACCCTTAATTTAAGGGAATTGCATGACCTGTCAGTAGACATCTGGTGCTAGATACCTCAAGAAACCTACCAAGGACTTGTCTAACCCATGCCATGCCAAATCTCAGCTCTACTGTGTTCCAAAGGTAGACCATCACACTATTAAGCATGCGGGCATAATTTTTTGGCTTATCAGTAAAGAATAACAGACAGGTTGATGACAGGTATAATAGTTGCTACCACTGTAACTTTTCGTTACTTGAACTCATAAACCCACCTGATAAATGGAGCCTGAAGTATTATTCAAATCATAGGTTACTTTTCTTGTGACTACAGCTTTATTTGGGACGTAAATGTCGAGATTTCGTCAAAATTCCAGCACAGGTTATCGAACTGGAGAGCCCCGGGAGATGATCTATTCAAAAATGCTATATCCCAAACTAACTTTGAATTTGAATATGTAACATTCAACGTCAAAAGCATACTTCTAGCTGCTAATTTTACGAGAGTGTAAAATCATTTACAATATATCAGTATGCCATACGCTCTTTGGTTAATAAGCATCTTCTCACCAAATTCTTTCTTGTCTGTCCTTGGAGTTCTGCTAAAATGTACAATACTTTTCCTCCATTTAGTTAAGCCTTCATGGGAAAGTGTGCCCAAATTTTCCATTATGACCCGGAATTTCAAGGTAATCCAGCAGATACAACTAGCATTTTTATTTATTAATAATAACCGGTTAGCTATGTAACAGTATAACGAAGGCTCCACAAAGTAATGGATGTTACAATACTGTGAAAATACATTTCAATAGTCTTAGCGCCTAGCTACATTGCATGAACAGACAAGGGAATTATATGCAAATTGAATCCAACCAAGGTAATAGGATACTTTTGGTGTAAAAATCTAGTTGAGGTTAAGTAAAGCTCATACGGGCAGCAAGCTACCATCGGGAGTGCAGACAAAATGTTTCAAGTCTTAAGTAAACCTAAGTAGCTGTATCCTGCGTGAGAAGATAACGGAACACAAGAAGATTGAGCTAGGACACCCCTTCAGGATAGGTACAAAAAATGCTGGAAAAGTTCATCTTTCAAGCTACTTGAAAGAATGCCTTGTCATTAGAGGCAGGAGAGGATTGGAAGCAAGGAATGGGAAGAAATTCAGCCACTAACTTTTAAAAGGAACAATTCCAGCATTCAACTGCCATGATTCAAGGAAAGCATGGAAAACCAAAATTCAAAACTCTGTCTTCTCAAATGCCAGGCCCGAGCATTATCGTTCACCCACATAGCTCAGTTAGCCAAAGCAGCAGGCATACTGAATATATCTAGAGAAGTAATGAATTACACATAGTGGAACATCACAAACCTCAACTAACAAATTCCAAGTATTAGCATTTGGTAAGATTCTCAAAAAACATTTTGCATCTTTTTCGTACAACACTGATGAAATATAAAATTTTTCAACGTTCTGCAATTTATCACATTTGTATCCAAAGGCTTTGCAAAGGTATCAATGATATCTGGGAAGACTGGAAGGTGGAAAGAAAAATAGAATTTTCAAATGCTTCTTTTCCCCCCGTCATCAGTGTGTCTACTGGTTCAATACAATCCTCCATTCCTTCCTATCTTGCACTAACCTCTTCATCTCAACATACCCCTTACAACCTACACTTTCAATTATCTGCTTCATACATTCCAATATTATCTACCACTACAGTTCTATCCACTGTCCCCTCCACTAACAAATTAACCATATCCCAGAAGTCTTAAAATGTGACCCACCATCCCGTTTCTTCTTTCCGTAACTCTCTTCCACAAGCTTTTTTTCTCACATATCATCTACATAACACATTTCATACGTTATCTGTCCACTTAATTTTCAGAATTCTTCTGTAGCACCACATTTCAAAAGCTTCAATTTTCTTTATTTCCGATATTGCTTAAGTCCATGTTTTGCTACCGTAAAGTGCTGTGTTGCACATACAGTTTTAAAAAGTTCTTTCTCAGTCATTATTTGAAATTGAAAGATTTCTCTTTTTCATGAAAGCTCTTTTCACTTGTGCTATTCTGCTTTTAACATCATTCCCACTTCTGCAATCAGTTGTAATATTACTTCCTAAGTAGCAGGATTCATTTACTACCCCTATTGCATCCAACCCTATTTTTATATTTAATCCATTATTTCAGCTATCATTTCTAGAACATTTAAAAAAAATTGCTTTGGTTTATATTTAGTCCAAATTCTTCTTTAAGTATTTTATTCATGACATTCAGTAACTTATCAATATTCTCAAACTGTTCTCCTAACAATGTTATCAGCAAATTGTAGCATACTGACTTCATATCCTAGAACATTTATGCCACATTCAAATTTTTCTTTTACTTCCTTTATTACTTCATCTACATTCAAATTGAATAATAATGAAGATAATCTACAACCTTGTCTCACGCCCTTTTTAACTGATGTGTGTCTCTCACGATTCTCTATTTTAATTATATCCACTTGATTCTTATAGATTATAAAGTATTCTTATAATTCGAGCTTAAATACCCGACTTCTTTAAAATTTTGAACAACTTGTACTACTAGACGGTGTCAAAAGCTTTTTTCAAAATCAACAAATGTCATAAAAGTATCGTCTTTTTTTTGGATCCACCCTTCATGTATTAATCTTAAAGCCAGAATTTCTTCTCTTATACTGCAGTTTATCCCAAACCCAAACTGATCTTCACCTACTATCTGTTCCACTATCCTTTATTATTCTGTATACTATCCCAGTAATTTTGAAGCATGTGATGTTATAGTGTGATAATTCTGACATTTGTCAGCTTGTGCTTTCTTTGTAAGTGTGGAGATGATAATGTTAATAAAATCAGTTGGAATCGCTCCTGTTTCATAACTTTTTGATATTAGTTAGAATTATCTTTGGATACCATATTTTACTAGGGATTTTAGAAGTTCTGAAGGAATCTCATCAATTCCAACTGCCTTGCTTGAAGATCTCTCGGGCATGCGGCAGAATCAATTGATTGTGGATGAACGAATTTTCAATGGCGTAACGTGCCATCATCCTCAGGTTGCGTCTGCTGGCCAGAATGAGGAGCGCAGTCCAGGATGTGGCTGCTGGTCCGACTGTGTCGGTATTTATACCCTCCGACACATCCCCTCCACTCTACAGCAGCCCGCCTCCCAGCCTTCAGCTGGGAGGAATGAAATTGTAAAAAAAAAAAATCCCCTCCACTCCTGCCGCGGCGCTCCGATAGCAGTAGTGAGGGTGGTACGCTCCAACGCGTAGAGCTCCTCATGCCGGCCAGCAGACACAACCTGAAGGTGATAGCACGTTACGCCATCGAAAATTCATTCATCCACGATCAATTGATCCGGCCGCATGCCTGAGAGATTTTCAAGTATCAGATTCGCCGGAAAAAACTACAATTACATATTCCAACTGCCTTATTTGATTTCAGATCTTTCAAAACTCTGTCAAATTCTGTCCTCAAAACTGGGTCCCCTAAGTCATCAATGTTGGCATCGCCTTCTTTTTCCAGAACACTTGTTTGAATCATCCCCATCATACAGTTTCTCTATGTATTACATCCATCGGTTAGCTCTGTCGTCTGAGATTAAAAGAGGTTGCCCATCAGTGGCTTTAATGTTTATTCATCTTTCCTTCATTTCTCCGAACTTTGATCTTCGTAACAGGTCACATCTACTTTACGTATGACCCTTTTCTTTTCTGCTTCTTCACACTTTTCTTTTGCTTTTTTTAATTTATTTTTTATTTGATTTCTAAATTGTGTTTATAGTTCTCTTCCTGCTTCATCCTGAGTTATTTTGTACTATCTCCTCAGATCCATCAACTTCAAAATTTCTTCTGTGATTCAAGGTTTTTAGGCAGCCATTTCCTAAAGCCATATGTTTCTTTACCAGCTTTGATTATTTCTCTCTTCAATACATTCCATTCGTCCCAAGTTCAAACACTCTCGTCTACTACCTATGAAAATTTTTCTCTTATGTTAGATTGTTTCAATTTGTTCACTTCCAGTCTGTCTGCTTGTATTGCTTCTTTGTCCTCTTGAATTTTAGCCTGTTCTTCATAACTAACAGATTGTGGGCAGAGGTTATGTCAGTTCCTGGGTTTGCTTTGCTATCTATAACATGATTCCTGACTCATTGTTTGACCATGATATAATCCAGCTGATATCTGCCAACTTGTTAGGCACAATGTATTCTGGCCAATAACAAAACTACTTGATATTCAGTCCACTTGAATTTTATTACTATTGAGCATCACACGATTTATCGCAGTGGGTTGCAAAGGATAAAAAAAAAAAATGGGTTCACAAAAAGTAATTAATTTATTCCACAAACGAAATGATTTTTGTTATGAAGACAAGAATTCATACCTATACAAAATCTTTGCCGGTTTAAGTTCAGCAAGTTCATTTAACAAGCCTCTGGCTAATCCAGGTAATAGCTCAGGAGTATTTTATGGGCTTTTGACATGTTGCAAACTTGTTACTTTGTTCGGTGGCACATTATCAAGTCCGCACACTGCTGACGACACTTTTGGTGATGATAATCGCACCTCAGACCTGCCAAGTGATGGGAGCAGTCAGGCAAATAGGTCTGCTCACGTCGAAACTCAAGCCAGCAGTAAGTTTTTATCTCCCCTGCCCAGCTTCGGGACAGCATTTCCCACCTCACGCTATCATGTCCACCCCTCAGGCAGACACCCAGAGTTTCTTCCAGTGTTGATTTGTAGGTTCATGAAACAGATAAAAAAAAACATTGGAGTAGTGTGTCACTCTTTTGTATACACTGGCTTTGTCCCTGATGTTACCAAAGGCAAAGAGTGCTCGGAAAGTTGCGTTGCTTACCCGTAACTTGTCACAACACTTCCCAATGCATTTCTCATCGCTGTTGGCCCTTCACATAGCTCTCTTTCATATAGGAGTGAGCCTAGTGGGTGGGTTGACAAATGGTCACACTGCCTAATGTGAGGCAGCTATTTCTGTCCTTGCACTTGCATCTCAATACACCCCGGACGTTTGAAGGTGTATATCCTTCATGCGCGAGTCCTAAATAGTGTGTTTGCTGTGATTAGTTTAAATTTTCACAAAATCATAACAACCAGCTTCCTTTCTCATTTCTTTCTCCTAGATCAAAACTTCCTACAGTATTCCCCCTTTTATTTCTTCAATTTCATCACATGTTTCTCTATTGCTTGACACTGAAATATACGCTTGGATTGACATGGTTGGTGCAGGCTTAGTTTCTACCGTCATCAAAATAATTCTGGCACTAAACTGTTCATAATAACTCACCAATTTCCCTCATTTTGCTCATTATAAATCCTACACCATTATCTCCACTGACAGCTGGTGTGCTAATTATCCCGAGTTCTCCAGACCAGTTATCCTGTGTGTCCTTCCACTTGATCTTCCATTCTGATGACTCCTCTCCGAGCAGTCCCTACACAAAGATCCAATTGGGGGACTATTTTACCTGTGGACTATGTTATTCTGGAAGAAGCCATACTATATGTAGTTTGAGAGGATTATATGTTCTTGGGATACCCTTTTCTTTAAATCAGTGGCTTCCTGTTGCCTTCCACATCCAGGCGCCGTTTATCGTTTGATTCATCTGCCATTAGGAACAGCTTCCAACCCCAAGGGCAAGAGGGTGCCATGGACAACTTCTCACCCTTTCACCCTCCTTTCAGGAGGTTGTTGGCAAGCAGTGGGCGACTCCTTTTACTGGAAATCATTCAGTCACCAGAGAATCATCCATGCAAATAGGGAGAAGAGGTTAAAATTTGGTTGGAAGAGGCTAACTCTTACACCCAGAGGCTTTACACTTGTGTTACGGCTACAACTGTACACAAAAAGCATACTGCAGTACTAGTGTGGAACTGGATAAAACAAAATCAAACTCTAGCATACAATATTTCTAATTTCCACTATTCCTTTCTTTTTCATATAGGCTATTTGGCTGCCAATAACGAGGTCATTAGAGCAATGTGAGGATATAACTTAACTTAGTCCACAACCCGAAGGTTGGTTGGATCCTCCCGCAGGAGACATACTAAGCCATTGTGTCAGAGGTAGGACGCCCAATTCCTTTCCTCTGGGACCTACAGTTTAACGTGGAATCCGAACCACGGAGCATCCTGGCATAGCTCATATGATTAAACACAAGTGAGGATATATGGGAAAGTAATTGCTCATGGGATTTTTTTCTGAATAACCATCCTGGATTTCACCTCGAGCGATTTCATGGAACAACAGAAACTGAAGTCTGAATGGCTGGATCAGGAATCCATAACAGTTTAAAAGTTACAATTCACCCTTCAAGCTTGACTGCACAAATTCCTCAAATCAGCCATTTCAGCTTCTGCAGGAGCAGCACCATTGCTAGTTACTGCAATGACAATATCAGATTGCATCCAGCAGCTAGCTGTCTTGAACCTAAAGAATGGTTTATTTTTATCATGTTCTCCGTAATTTCCCACACAACGAAAATGTCTTGGATGTGATCACACAATGCATAAAGTATTTCAACAGATTGTTACCATTTGACGCATATCCTACATAAAGAAAAATCACGGCTGTATGGGTGCTCAAGACAACTTCTGTTCAATTTTATTTCAGACAGACAAGTACCCACTAATTTATCAGTATTATTCAATGAAACAATCTTGCAAAATCAGAACCTATTCAACCCCAACTTAATGCAGTTCTTGTGTAAAGCAGCAACTGCAAAAATTCTTAGATGTACCAAATTCCTAGTTTGTCTCCAAAATCAGCAGTTAAATTTGGCTATGGAACTAAAATCTTACTTATCTAAGACCGACTTAATTTAATAAAATAGTATTTAAAATTGCATCATCCCATTTCCTCCACACTGGCACATTAGCATACAGATATTAATGTACTTCATTTTCTCATTTTATAAAAAGGAAATAAAACTAAAAATAACTTGTACGGTCTGCATGACAGTCATTTTCACAGTCACACAATCAAATTTCCATTATGAATATAATAGAGCTATATTTTCTAGAGATCAGACATTTAAAAAAATTTACTCTCATTCATTTATGCATAGAAAACAACATTCTACTAAATAACGCATGTCCTGTTAATCCTGAGGTGGGGGTGTAGTGAAGTGGTATGACAGAATGGTGTGGTCGGGGTGGCGGGGGAGGGCTTCGGCTCAGGTACTGCATAACACCTCAACCGGATCGATGGATCAAACAGCTGTACTCATGTATAACATACATGGCAGCCAAAACACGATATCTGTGTATGTGAATATGTGTCAATATAACATTCCCAATTTATCAGTGTGTACACGCTTTGTGGACAAACTAATGTATAAAAACTCTTTATGCATGACCCCCCAAGAGACCAACCCTGAGCACAATTGCCCAACAAGACATTCAGTGCCATCACTTGTTAACTTCAAGTGTGCTTGGTGTAAGAACATGAATGTTCTGAATGGTTAATATCATCGTCTGGACTTCAAGCTTTGAGTCTTCCAGGTCTCCTGACCACGACAGTGCCTAGATCTATATACACCATCGCAATCCTCATCAGTGAACAATGCCTGCTACCGCCATATCTTCAGATGACGGTAATGAACTAATAAAAAAAATGGCACAGTTTAATTCTCAAGTAATTAACCCAGTAATGACACCTGAGGGATTGCCTCTACCTGAGCCAAATCATTTTCTCTCAGTTTACGTGTATTTGAATATTTCAATTTTCTTATTGTATTAAATTTATGTCCTTGTATTTCAATCATATCAAAACCAGTTATCAACCTTTTAAAGAAATTGCAATGATTCGTTTAGTGTATGATAATTGTGGATTTTATTCAACTAATCATGATGAAAATATCCCTACATGTTTTCATTTTGTATATAACAACTTGTACAGTTTTTTTTCTTATGAATCAAATTCAAAATTTTATGTTGTGATATAATTCACTGGAACCCAACCTAAAACAATTAATTATTCAAAGACAATAATCAAAATTTTTCTAGAGTGTAATTGAACCGTGCGCGGCTCATCTTCACGCTGCGGCTATCATCTGCCGTCAGCCCACCGCTTCGCTAGAGGGCGCTGTGGCGGAATTTCTGCCATCTGGCGAGCGATTGTCTTCTGTCGCACGCCTGCTGCTCTGCTAGGCAGCGCCGCGGTGGAGTAGTGCCCTCTGCCGGATAGCGTGGGGTATATAAGCTGTGACCCGGCGCAGCCAGGGCCAGTTGGATACCCAGTCGGATAAGCAGTCAAGTAACGTCAGTGCTGCAGAGAGTGTCGGAGCTGCGTGGACTGTCGGAGGCGGCGTATCTCCCTGGGTCATCGGGAAGCGTAAGGCCCGGACGGGCAGCGGGCGCCCAGGGAGGCCGTTAATGGGGCCGCTTCGTCCGTCAGTGTACCAGTGAGGGCCAGTGCGATATCCAGTGAGGAAGGAGTGTCGGAGCTCCGTTGACTGTCGGAGGCGGCGTACCTCCCTGGGTCGTCAGGAAGCGTAAGGCCCGGACGGGCAGCGGGCGCCCAGGGAGGCAGTTAATGGGGCCGCTCCGTCCGTCAGTGTACCAGTACCAGGCCAGTTGTATATCCACTGAGGAAGGACTAACGTCAGTGCTGCAGAGAGTGTCGGAGCTTCGTTGACTGCCGGAGGCGGCGTACCTCCCTGGGTCGTCGGGAAGCGTAATGCCCAGACGGGCAGCGGGCGCCCGAGGAGGCAGTTAATGGGGCCGCTCCGTCCGTCAGTATACCAGTACCAGGCCAGTTGGATATCCACTGAGGAAGGACTAACGTCAGTGCTGCAGAGAGTGTCGGAGCTGCGTGGACTGTCGGAGGCGGCGTACCTCCCTGGGTCGTCGGGAAGCGTAAGGCCCAGACGGGCAGTGGGCGCCCAGGGAGGCAGTTAATGGGGCCGCTATGTACCAGTACCAGGCCAGTTGGATACCCAGTCGGATAAGCAGTCAAGTAACGTCAGTGCTGCAGAGAGTGTCGGAGCTGCGTGGACTGTCGGAGGCGGCGTATCTCCCTGGGTCGTCGGGAAGCGTAAGGCCCGGACGGGCAGCGGGCGCCCAGGGAGGCCGTTAATGGGCCGCTTCGTCCGTCAGTGTACCAGTGAGTGCCAGTGCGATATCCAGTGAGGAAGGAGTGTCGGCGCTTCGTTGACTGTCAGAGGCGGCGTACCTCCCTGGGTCGTCGGGAAGCGTAATGCCCGGACGGGCAGCGGGCGCCCGGGGAGGCAGTTAATGGGGCCGCTCCGTCTGTCAGTATACCAGTACCAGGCCAGTTGGATATCCACTGAGGAAGGACTAACGTCAGTGCTGCAGAGAGTGTTGGAGCTCCGTTGACTGTCGGAGGCGGTGTACCTCCCTGGGTCGTCTGGAAGCGTAAGGCCCGGACGGGCAGCGGGCGCCCAGGGAGGCAGTTAATGGGGCCGCTCGGTCCGTCAGTGTACCAGTACCAGAGGCAGTAAGAAGAGTGAAGCGTTAGCAGTACCAGTACCAATACCGACGGTGGGACCTCCATCGCCGGGCGCGGGAAAGAGGTCAGTCTCTGCGGTCAGTCTCGGCTAGGAAGTGAACAGTCTGAGGAGGAAGTGGCGGTGTCGGAAGCGGCAGTTGAAGAAGGCGACGTGCTCCATGCACGGGCAGCAGTTAGGCGGAGCAACGTGATACTTGGCCGTCGACGAGGGGTTATTGACGGTGCCTGGTCTGACAAGCAG
This sequence comes from Vandiemenella viatica, assembly GCA_031002005.1. Lineage (NCBI taxonomy): Eukaryota > Metazoa > Arthropoda > Insecta > Orthoptera > Morabidae > Vandiemenella > Vandiemenella viatica. The sequence continues at coordinate 180,776,981 of CM061921.1, read as the reverse complement.
TTCCGAGTGGCCGTAAACTGTGTCGTCGCCTCACATGCCCAGACTATATGGCAGTTTGGGGTGTCCTCGTAAAGTGTGCGCTTTGGCACCTTCTGGAGCAACCTGTGCCTTCATGTTCCACGAGTGGATAGACTGTTAGAGAGTTCGTGGTATTCAGACAATTCAACTTCGTTGTATTTTCTGCTTCCTCGGTGCAATTGGAGATTTCCTGTTTGGTGTTCGTGCTTGCGTGGGACAATCTGTGTCACTAATGGCTGTTCTTTCACATGAGGGAAACAGTGTATGTATGTTTGTCTGTACCTTTGAGGGGTGCTGAAATATTAGAACAGACCAGTGTTGGTTGAGCTCAACTGATATAAGTGCCATGAGAAGCCCGATCTTTGGAAATCCTGTTTATGAACTTATAGCACCGGATATTCTACCATTATTAAATTGTTGTTTAGACATAAGTAAATCCTTGGACTCTTGGGCCATCATGGATCATTAAGGCCAACTAGTATTGTGGTTATTTAATATAAGTATATCTTGGGGGAATTTTAAGTAACCGATTGGTAATTAAGCTTATTACATGATATAGTGTGGAAATCTTATGTTTGAAGTTGTTGATATTGTTGTGTAAAGTTGTATTGTATTTGGTATTTATTGTAATAAACAAGACAGACAATTGTAACCATGCGCCCACATGCTTGCCGACCTAACTACCACCTCAGTAGTAAAAATTCCTTGCACACAAAGTGGTACACTTCAACATTTATTAAAAAATGGGGATGCAACTGCTGCAATTTTCTTTTTTATTCCAGGCATGTTTCACCTCTCATCCAGATATCTTCAGAGATGCAATGTTTTAATTACTTCCTGTCATGAGGTGTGGTAACTGATCAACTTACGTTCAACTAGCATGCCATTTTCAATATTGTACATTATTATAATAACTGGAGGCAGTTAATCACATATACCTTTGCCAATCATGTTAATTTGCATGCTTTACTGTGTTATTTGTATTTCAGGATGTTCAAGAAATGGTGGCTCATCAAACAGATGACATTGTAAGAAACTGGAATAACTGAAGCAATAATGTTAACTGTTCTGAAAGTCAAATAAAACAGTGTGACAAAAAGTGATGTGATAGCCCAAGTACAAAATTAGAGGTGGCATGCTGGTTGAAAGCAGAGGTGTCAGCTACCATACCTTGTGACAGAAATGTAATTAAAACAATGGATCACTGAAGATATCTTAATGAGAGGCGAAACAATCCAAAATAAACTCCAACAACTTTAGTTTCAACCAAAAAGCAACAGAAATTAACATAAAAAGAGAGACTGTAAGATGCCATTAGTTATCATTTGTACATACACTGATGAATCAAAATATAATGACCACTGCCCACCACAAGATTCAAGGCTGTTTGGTGATGGTGCATTTATATCATGCAGCAAGCAAAGTATGTAAGTGGAGAAGACACATGGAGAGTAATCTGAGCAGATATAGCGATGCTGGTCAGGTGTTTGGTGTTACTGGAGTGAGCATCTCTGGGAAGAGGATGGAAGGACAGAGAAACACAATTAGGCGACAAGGTTGTGGACATCCAATCATCCGTGATCTGTCATAGAACTTGGATGCTGGAAGCTTGCCTGCTCTGTAAGGCCAGACAAGAGGTGATCTGCAGCAGATCAGATGGCAGTGTACAATGCTGGTGCAGACGACTGTTTTGGGGCACAACATTCAGCTTACATTGTTGCACATGGGGCTCCACAACAGACTGTGATCCAGGCAAACAGCTGTTCGAAACAGGTGTCGTGCTTTGGACGAAGGCTGGTGAGGCAGATTTAACTCAGCTTACACAGGAACTGCAGCAGTAATCAAAGGATCCATGACAGTTATGGACTATGTGAAAATTATTGTGGACCACCAGCATCCCTTCATGCTTCATGTCTACCACTGAAGTGATAGAATTTTGCAGCAGGTCATAACACCTGCATGATGCTACAGTGGTTTGGGAAGCATGATAGTGAACTCATGTTGATGTATTGGTCACCAAATTTGCCTGGTATCAACCCGATACAACACATCTGGGATGCTATTGGTCACCAGCTGCACACCCAGAAGCAATCTGCCCATAATTTAAGGAAATTAATCATCTAGAGCCAGATACCTCTGGAAATATACCAAGTACTTGCTGAATCCTTCCATGCCGAATTAACTGCTACAGCATTCAAAAGTGGACAATCACATAGGTGGTTATAATGTTGTGTTCAATTCTAAACAGATTATTGTATAGAATTCTAAATATTTCTGGAACCTTCACAAAGTTTATTTCTAGGAAAGTCTGTAAATGTTATGAACAAATTATTATGATTAAAACATGCAGGAGACAGTCCTTGGATTGCAATAAGCCAGAAAAGTGTATGAAAAAATTAGAAGCCAGAAACAATACTTATTCACTTAAATATGTTACAATCAATCAAAATAGCTCATAACTGTGAACATTTCAAACTTTGAAAGCAAAGTGTATCTCATATAACTGAAAAAAGCAATTTTAACTCACAAATTGCTGGTGTACTTTATGTGGAAAATTACATTGCTTACATAACGCAAAGGAAATTATTCTTTTGTAGTTCCATAGCTCAATGAATAGGGGAAAAACGAAACTGTTTCTAACTTTCTTTGAGATCAAATAAGAATACCAAGCTTTGCACCTCATCTGACAACAGTGTTTAAATCCACTAACACAATCTTTTCCTTTGTTTATTCCACTAATACAGAAAAATTATTAACCACAAATTCCTTGAAAAAATATTTACATCTGCATTGCATGATCATCTTAAACAAACACCTCCAAACTCCACAAAACAGTACAAAAATCTTGCACGTGTTAAAGCACCACTACACTGGATCAGTAAAGTACTATGCACCTAGGTTCAAATCCCAGCCCACGCGTACCAGATGTCCTACTTTCAGTATTTAGGTAAATTTCCACAATCACATAGAAAAATGCTGGGACAGTATCCAATCACTGCCTCAAACTACACATTTCACAAATATAAATACACTTATCATATATAATACAAATTACACAGTTCACAGATAGACGGCAACACATCCGGTCCTCTATCAAAATTACAACAGCCTTAGCAGGCCAGTAATAGATGGAACCTTGCTTTCAAAATAAGCATAGCTTCAGAAAGAGGATGTGCTGGACAAACCACAAAAGTGGAAATGTTCAAGTGATGGTGATTATTACTAATCATCTGAAATGAGAATATTTCTTGTGTTACAGTGACTGTTTCATGCAATGTTTACATCCTTTTCAAGGAAGCATCCAAACATTTCCTGACAATTTCAGCAAACGCAGGAAGCAGGAAATACAGAAGGCTAAATCAGAAATGATAGCCACAATCACTAATTTCTATGTTGCACTAAACAGTTTTATGAGAGACAGTTCGGGGGCTTAGAGTCAAAACAGCGTATCTACAAAATTGGCCATTTTGACATATTTACACCACTATCATTGTCAAGAACCAATCTATCCAATGGAAAAACACTGGAACTCCTATCTTTAACCGTTCCGGAGATAATGTGTAGCGTATCTATAATTTCACTTTACTGTTTATTGTGAAAACGACGTATTGCCTTTTGCGTCATTTCGGCTCCTTCTGCAGTACTGTATTGTTCATTGACAAAAGAGCGTATCTCCAGATACGCTGTTTTGCCACTAAAAAAGGGGGCATGTATTTTTAGATCCGTTACAATGTGTGCCAACCTGTAGGCTTGCATACCTATTGTTGGCAAAACACCATCGGTAAACAATGACTGCACCATCGCATATTCATTTTTAGAAGGTTTTTCCTCACCATTCGAGATTCTCCTTTTGTGGTGCCAACATGTTTTCTCGTGTGAAGGATCAAAAGTGTGCTATGGAAGAGAATTCCAATTCATTCACCTGCTGGAGTGTGTAACATTACATTGGACTTGCAATCTTTGTATAAATATCGATTATCGATATACCGCGAGGGTCTAACCTCTGTGGCAGAGGAGTAGTCAAGTGTTACGAGTGGCGGGAAGTGTGTGTGTCGACGTGTACGTGTTTTCGGTAGATTCGGAAAGAAATATTCGGGCATATGGATACGTAATACGAGCGTCCGCGACGGGAAATGAATATTGGCTTGACGTCGCTAACGTAAGACAAGCCATATGGTGTGAAAATACAGCGAGACGTTCCTGGAGAACTGTTAATGAGCGGTTGTGAACTGGTAATTGTGGTACAGACATTTAATATGTTGCTGTTTGAAGGAGAGTATCTTGTGATTAAACTTTCCACTCATAAAGAACTTGCAATCTTCGGATAAGTGATAAATAATTCCAGTTGGTGGCCGGAGTACTAATATAAGACACAAATCGTTGGAATAATAAAAAGTTGTTCGACTTAATACTTCCTATGAGTGAGTGTGTCTTGCTTATTACAAATTCCTGTGAACTAGTGAGTTCTTAACATCACAGAGAACTGTAAGTATTATTAGTACGTTCGTCAAACAGCTGGTGGCGACCAAGGTAAAATAATAAAATTACGAAGTACCGATGCTTCCGTGAGGCAGGTCAAAGTGTAGCGTTGTAATAACCTCACTAACTGTTATTAATTAATCCCGTAAAAAACATTTTTGAATTTTTACAAGTGCTGTTGCAGACTCTGGTAAGTTACATTTCATTACTCAAAGTCTGTATTTTAGGGATTTAACTGGCTACATATATGTTTTTGAGTACGTTGAACTTTATCGCTGCATTAAAATCATTTGCCTTTGAGTAATTCAATAACTATACTGCAGGAATTGATGAATGTAATAAAGAAAGCAGTTCTGCGAAAGGTGAAGGAGTTGAACAGTTAAACGTTTCCAATGACACAGATTTGGATATGTCGTCTGATGATTCTATTAAGGACCCTAAATATCTGCCATCAGAAAATGATAGTGATGACAGTGATGGTATGTACAATTTATGCTCCAGAAATTCAATTTGACATAAAGGAAAATAACATTTAAAAATTAAAATATTAGTGCTTTTACCTTAATTTAATGCACACTTCATGAATTATAACAGTATTTATTCATTCAATACATTTTCGACTCTTCATGACATTCCCTCGGTAAATTATTGTTTATTTTCTTCCAGATCGCCCTCTATCATTTCTTCAGAAATCTTTAAATATTCCACCTCGCCCAAATATTGAAGAACAAACAATCGATATTGACAAGCAAACTGTTTTCTTACAAGAAAGAACCAATCAGTTCGGATTTTTAGGTGATGGTGAATCTAAAACTGGCAATAATAGTACAGACCTACTCGTAAGTGAAAACATTGAAGTAGAGAATGAGATAAAAGTAAAACGCAGACGAGTGGCTCAGCCTGACAAATGGAAGAAAGTTGATAGAAAAATTAAACGGCAGTCTGGGGAACCGTATTATACTTGCAAAGGCAAATATGTCCCTGCGCGGTCAGTTAAACCAAAAGATTGTTCAAAGTGCTCTAGAAAGTGCAGCCTTAATTTTACTGAGGCTAACAGATTAAAAATGCACCAACAATTTTGGAATCTAGGTGATATAAACAGGCAGCGTTTGTACGTCAGTGCTCTTTTAGAAAAGATAGATAAGCAAAGTACTAGGACTTCTGAGGACTCGTCCAGGAGAAAATTTACAAATAAATACTTTCTAACCAAAGATGGTGCAAAATTTCAGGTTTGCCAATCATTCTTTCTTACTACGTTTGATTTGACTGAATCATTCATACGACAGGTTCTGTTAAAAAGGAATGAGCACAACATCATTTCCAATGATGAAAGAGGATGTCACAAACCAGCAGTAGCTAAATCAGATGCTGTATAAAGAAAGAATTAGATCTCACATTAAAAGCTTTCCAAAACTCCCTTCACAATTATGCTAGGAAGGATTCGGAAAAAGAGTACTTGCCACATGATTTAAATCTTCGAAAAATGTACGAAATTGGAAACTTGCAAAAATGATAACATAAACCCTGAAAAGGAATCTTATTATCGATTAATATTTAAGACAGAATTTAATCTATCTTTCCATGTACCTAAAAATGATTTGTGTGATACATGCTACAGATGCTCTCACATGAATGCCAGAGAGAAAGAAATTCACCGTTCAGAACAGGATGCTCACATATCTCATAAGTGTTTAGCAAGGGCTCTGAAAGACCACATCAAGATGGAAGCTGCAACAGGGAAAACTCATTTAGCTGAATTTGATCTAGAAGCTGTCTGTTACTGTCCAAAGACAAATGCTAAAGCGTTGTTTTATCATCGAAGACTTGCTGTCTACAACCTAACCATATACAATACAACTTCAAGAGAAGCTGCATGTTACATGTGGAGTGAAAGGACCGCCAAACGTGGATCTGCAGAAATTTCTTCCTGCTTATTCAATTATTTAGAACAAAATGCAGATGGGAAAGATTGGAACTTCTTTTCTGATACATGTGGAGGGCAAAATAGAAATTCAAATGTGTCTGCTATGTTCCTGTATGCTGTTAAGCATCTTGATATCCCCGTTATAAATCACATGTTTTTTGAGCCAGGTCACTCGCAAATGGAATGTGACTCTGTTCATGCCTCGATAGAGAAAAAAACAAAATTTTTGGATATATTTGATCCATCAGGGTGGTTCACTGCCGTGAGAATGACAAATAAAAAATATCATGTCATTGAAGTTCAGCAGAATAATGTATTAAATTTCCCAGAACTGAGACGCTTCATGATAAAAAACAAAAAAGTTGATAGTGATGGAAATAATGTCAACTGGCTCAAGATAGCCTGCTTTCAGTACCGGAAAGAAAACACTGAGTACATTTACTTTAAATACAACCTAACCACTGAAGAATTTAGAAGACTGGAAATATCTCGGAGAACTAAAACAAGGCTGCAAGAATCTTTCACGCTTGAGCCAGCATATTCCTCTCCAATTCCAATACAGAAAGATAAACTCAAGGACCTCCTAGATCTGTGCAATATGGGTATCATACCCGAACAGTATCACTTCTTTTACAAGTCATTAATAGTAGGCAAGCCTACTGCAGCTGACGAAGGAACAGAAACGAGTGCTGATGACGATAGTGACTGAAGTGTAATAATATATATAATTAAGGTTTTTACAAATCACTCACTGACAGTTTTATTAATATGTGTGTTGGGATTCTCATGTTTTTTTACCATTTTATTATTGCAATTATCTTTTCGCAGTGTTTAAAGACGAAAGACAGCCTAATTATGTCCCATGTAACTTGTGAAACACTGAAAATTACTTTAAAATGTCTAAAACAAGTTGTTTAATTGTATTAATCGAAATTAAAACATAATAAATTCTTTTAAACAGTGCTTTGTTCGGTTTTGTAATTACAACTCTATAGGACGTAACTACCCAGACCACCAAGATGTTTAAAGTCAAAACAACGTATCTGCGACATTGTTCAATTTTTTGTTCTGCAGTACCTATTGTTACAGATTACAAATTGTTGGATTTATATGAATACATTCTAAGGACCATGAGGTATCACAGCTACAAGCCGCTTAAGCTTAGATGGTAACAATGGTAGTGTTTCAACAGCTGCAAAACTTCTTTTGCCTTTTTCTCAAAACACTCATTTTGTAGATACGCCGTTATGACTCTAAGCCCCCGAGTTGTTACTGTGGTACAAAACCAAATAGAACTCAACTGTAGATAAAAGTATAATGAGAAACATTCAATGTCTGTATTTACTTAATAACTGAATTTTGTTGCAATAACCATTTTTTTAATGTCATTAAAAAAATTTAATTGTTTACCTTGAGTAGTGACTATAAGCAATATAAATAGAGACAGATGTCCTTTTTCAAAGAGGCAAAGCTAACCACAAAAGCATTTTTGAGAGAGGATCCAAGTGTGGTGGTGGTGGTATTACCGAAGCTTCAAAACTAAAGTATATTTACCATTTTTACTATGCTTTACAATAAATGAATCACAACTTCTAAACTATAAATTTCAGTAGGACCTACTGTATAACATCTAGGCACACATGAGATATCTCATAGTTCATAACTCTGATGTAAGCTTTATTGAAAATATAAGGAATAAAGCTCCCATCAGGTAGTGACCAACTTACTGTTATGGATGTGTTATATTTGAAAACCACAGATTGTATTAAAAAATTTAAAATGTCCAAAAACATAAAATTTTATTTTGCAATGCATTACATTTTAACATTATACAAGGAATTGCTCCATGAAAAACATTTATCAAGGCAGTTTTATTACAAAGTAACAATCATACACATGCTGCTACTCAAACAATTAACACAATACATATCTATGAATGCTTAGGGCTTTACTGAACAGAAGCACTTAATAGAATTTTTTAACATTATTAAAGAGTTGCCATACCATGTTGTTGTTGGAGTATACAAGAGGGGCCATTAGTGCACTAACAAAAACTGATAAGGCAATATGGAGAAAAAAAAAAAATTCCTTATTTTACAACTGACTGTAAAGGTGTCAGCCATACAGAAACCAGAAGCCCTGAAATGAACAGAATATCTGGTTGGCTGTAAAAAGGACCTTAAAAACAACAAAACATCTAGTTAACTGTAAAGGAGCCAGCAGATTTTAAAACAAAATCATGACAAAAGACAGACAAAACTATAAAAATGGAAAAAAATAGTACTTGTGTAGCGAAATAAACGCGGGAACACAAATACAATAAGTTGTGGCAAGGTGAATGTAATACGTAGGAAAGCGCCGTAGGGCTACGTGATCGGACAGCGGAGGCTGGCCGGTGAAGCAACGCCAAGATAGTCCACAAAGTGTAAACAAGGTCTCCGGCGGAGATAGCCTATGAAGCAACAGAGTATAAACACCGGAAGGTGATAAGGTCGGGCTTAGCGACAGAGGTCTACGTGATCGACGCAGTGGAAGGACCCGATAGAATACGTGACCTAACGCTATGGAGAAACCCGATGGCGTACGTGACGGATGCTGCAGAAGCATCGAGAAGACAGATTAGACGTTCACAAAGACGTCATCGAGAGATATAAAAGAAGGTAGCTAGGCTACTGTCAGCCAGAGTAGGGCGAAGCAGTAACAGAGTAGGGCCGAGTAGGGCGCAGCAGTGCAGAGTATGGCAGAGCAGACCAGAGCAGGGCTTGGTAGCTGCCATCAGTAGTTCGACTCCCATCAACGATACTTCAATGTGGAAGTAGGACTTAGACTTTGGGATGCGCACCTCCATAAGAACTTAGTCGGGCTTCGTGAGCTGTAATATTGTTTCTTCAAGTTCATGCTTTTCTACTATTTTACCTGATCCTTTCCACACCGAGTTCCCTAGTTTGAAGTTAGACATCCACTTGCAGTTGAGATTTATACTTCCAAGTGGACAAACCCACTCAGATTTAATACCAAGCTCCCACCTTCCGAACCGCTCGCGGAAGAACTTAGCCAACCGGACGCAACACTTGGATTGGTGACAGTAAAGAAACAACTGATCCAAAACCTATGCTGATCTGCACAGATTTTTGGGATAAGAATGGCTAATACACAAAAATGTAGAACCTCGGGCACATTGCCACCATCATTATTTAAAATATGGCGCATCTCATCAGATATGTCAACATCTGCATTAAAATAAAAAATAAATCTGTTGAAATGTGGCGCACTGTCAAAGGTCATGTCAGGAAAGAATATAAATGTGTGTCCAAGGGCAATGCCCTATGTAGAGGCAAGTAAGGAGAACACCATCCTTCCCCACTGGTAGGAGCTGCTCCATAGCTGCATTATCAGTTTGACCATGCAAAACTTGTTATGCTCCACTTTCAGCCTCCGACTGTGGCAACCATTTCCTTTTGACACAGAGGCAAGGTTAGATTTTGGAACCTGACCTTACTACAGACTAACTTGGCAGCTTTACTGGCTGCCTCCTTTACACTGATTCCCACATGGCCAAAAACCCAGCAGAATAAAACCTCATTTCCTCAAGACTGGAGGGCCTGGAGTATATTCTGAACTAGTCTGTCTGCGGGAAACACATTTCCCAGTGCCTGAATGCAGCTGAGGGAATCAGAACCTATCATTTATTTCAAGTCATGACTTACTTTTACATGGTGGAGCTACTTTATTTAATAAAGTAAAGCCCTGATCAGTATATGTTACACCAAATAACCAGCTTGTATTTATAAGTAGCTTGCGGAAATACTACAGAGCAACCTTCTCCATTAGTCTGCTTAGACCCATTGGACCATATCGGGGTAAAAGCAAGATGCAGATTTAGAATATCATTACAAATATTAATAAAAACTTTGTCAGTAATTAACAGCTTGGACCTTGACAGGTTTAAAATAATTCTGGCCTCTTTTACAACCAGGGAAGTGACTTACTCCAACACTGTTGATGAGCAGTGGAAAACACAAACATACTCTTCTAAAATGGCCTTTGTGAGCTAGCCTACTCGTTTGGTAGCCCTACGACTTATTGTAGAAATGATTAAAGGGTGCATTTCTCACTACATTGGAAGAAAGACTGCCAGGTGTTGGTGCTACTGGCACACATTTAGGAGATGCCAGTGGATGAAAAGCTATAGCTCACCAACTTCAGCACAAATGCTAAGAATAGTGATGGTGCAATACACACTTGTGGCAAGCCGAATTCCTGCATGGGAGAGACTGTCAAACATCCAAAGGTAACCGTCTCATGCCAAACCATATAGAATGCAACCATACTCCAAATGAGACCAGGTATATGAAGGATATATAAACTGAACTAAGCAGGAGTAGTCTGCACCCAATGACCTGCCACACATATAATACACTGAGAGACTTTAGGGCTCTGGATTTTAGATCTATAATGAGGCAGCAACCTGAGTCTGTTGTCAAAAATGAGGTCCAAAAAAGAAAAGTTTCATTAAAACTTAAAACTGTGTTCCACAAGGTAAGACAAGGTTCAGCTAAAAGACAGTAAAAAATAAGCACCAGGTTTTATCAATACAAAATCAAAAACCAGTGCATACTGATCATTCATCTAGCCTGTTTAGTGTGAACTGCAATTGCCTCTCAGCTGCTAATAGGCTAGACAATGGACAAAAGAAAACCCAGGAAAGTCATCTACAAATATAGAGTATTGAATAGGACTACTTATTGCTGAGGAAATGTTGTTGATAGTGACAGCAAAAAGGGTCACACTTGAAACTGATTCTTGAGGAACACCATTTTCCTGGATAAAAAGATCTGATACTTCACAACAAACTCTGTACTGGAAGCAACACTGAATAAAAAAAATTGTAAAAAATAAAAGTGAAATTTAAATGAAGTAATAATATGATAACAGTTAATAAATAAAATGATGTTTAAAGGATGAAAACAATGAATCTTAGATATTGCACCCAAAGTTGCATCACGACACATTTCAAACAATAAAGAAATAAGTATTTGTCAAAAGCGAGTTAAGGATAGTTAAGAAGACTGTAAAATTTTAACAAGAATAATGAAATCATCATTTAAAGCTGCAATTAAGTAAGAAAGATATGATTTTATGAAATCTTAAGCACATGGAGGGGTTAAGACGTAATAAGATAGAATAAAATATTGGATATGAATAAAAATAGCCACAGAGTGGAAACATACGCCAAATTAAAAAGAAACTTGTGGTATAAGTACCTTCATGAGGAACTAAAAATCTTTAAAGTTATAGACAAATTGAAATCATCCTCACCTCACATTTCAATAGAGGAGTTTAGAAGAAAAGTTGCCACAAATCATGTTGTTGTTGTTGTGGTTTAAGGGCGCGTCGACGGCGAGGTCATTAGCGCCCTAACAACGACCGGCTTAGCAATGTGGCTTAAAATCCATGTTCTACCGTCTGTATGGCCGACTGTAGAGGGGTCGGCCACACAGACAGCAAATAGAGTAAAATGCTAAAATGTTGGCTGTAAAGGGGCCATTAAAATACAAAACATCACAGCTCATATCCGGCTGGCTGTAAAGAGGCCAGCCAGACATAAAAACTTAAATCTAATAGTAAAACAAACACAGATGAGACAAAACAAAAAAAGGGGACAATGTACATGGATGAGTGGCTGTAAAATGGCCACTCATCCAACTTAAAAGATTAGGCCGGTCTTCCCAAAATTTTTGGGATCAGACCGCCCAATACACAGAATTTTAAAACTTTAGCCACAATGCTAGCTTCATTACTTAAAATAAGGGACAGATCGTTGGCTAGGCCAACGTCTGCCCTTATGTCAAAAAATAAAACACATTCAGTTAAAATGTGGCGTACCGTCAAAGGTACGCCACAAGCATCACATTCCGGTGGGTCCTCCCGGCGGAGAAGAAAGCTGTGCGTCAGAGGACAGTGCCCTATACGGAGGCGAGTAAGGAGAACCTCATCCCTCCTCGCCCGCTGGAAGGAGCTGCTCCACGGCTGAACGGTCGGCTTGACCTGCCGGAGCTTATTATGCTCGACTTCCAGCCACTGCCTCTGCCAAATATCAAACATAAAACTCTTCACCGCCGAGGCAAGGTCTGACTTTGGGACCGGTGCAAAGTCGATTCGGACCTTGTCACAGGCTAACTTGGCAGCTTCATCAGCTGCCTCGTTCCCTCTGATTCCCACATGGCCCGGTACCCAACAGAATAAAACCTCCTTTCCAGATGATTGAAGTGAAAGGAGGGCGTCCTGGATGTCCTGGACTAAGCGGTCTGTTGGGTACATGTTTCCTAATGCCTGAATGCAGCTGAGGGAATCACAGCAAATGATGTATTTCATATAACGACTTACCTTCATTTGCTGGAGCGACTTTAGTATGGCGTAGCACTCGGCAGTATACACGCTGCACCAGCTATCCAGCTTGTATTCGTAAGTCGCTCGAGGGAACACTACGGAGCAGCCTACTCCGTTAGCCTGCTTAGACCCATCCGTATATACCGGGGTAAAATCCTGATACTGGTTTAAAATGTCACTAAAAACTCTGTTAAAAACGCTGTCAGAGGTAGACAACTTGTGGAACCTTGACATTTCTAAAATAAGTCTGGGCCTCTTTAAAAGCCAGGGAGGAGATTTACTCCAACCCTGGTAATAAAAAGCTGGTAGTTCACAACCATATTCTTCTAAAATAGCCTTTGCACGGTGGCTGAACGGTCTGGTCGCTCTACGGCGATTACCGTATAGCTGACCATAATTTGGCGTCATTACTAAGTCGTGCACGGGACTACCGGGTGTTGCGGCAATGTGAACATAGTGCCGCACCATGAGGAGGTGCCGCCTGGTGGAAAGCGGCGGCTCACCAGACTCAGCACAAATGCTGGGTATAGGGCTAGTGCGATAGGCACCAGTGGCGAGCCGGATTCCTGCATGGTGGACACCTATCTAAAATGCGTAGGTAGCTGTCCCGTGCCGAACCGTATATGATGCAGCCATACTCCAGACGCGACCGTACAAAGGCTCTGTAAAATTGTAGCAGGCAGGAGCGGTCAGCGCCCCACGACCTGCCACACAGACATTTTAAAAGATTAAGAGCTTTCAAGGCCCTGGCTCTCACATCTTTTAGATGCGCAAGCCAGTTAAGCCTTGTGTCTAAAGATGAGGCCCAGAAATCTAACAGTATCACTAAAACTTAAAACGGTGTTCCTCAGGGTAAGGTGGGGCACTGGTAAAAGGCTTCTGCTACGAGTAAAAAGTACACACCGGGTTTTCTCGGCAGAGAAACGAAAACCGGTGTGCACTGACCATTCATCCAGCCTGTTCAGCGTGAGTTGCAGCTGCCGCTCGGCGCTTCTCAGGCTGGACGATGCAATAAAAATTAAAAAGTCGTCCACATATAAGGAGAACCGTAGGGGACTCCTTATGACGACTGATATACTGTTTATCGCTATGGCAAAAAGTGTAACGCTTAAAACTGATCCCTGAGGGACACCGTTTTCCTGAATAAAAAGATCCGACACTTCACTACCGACTCGGTACCGGAAGCAACGACCAGATAAAAATGATTTTAAAAAACGGGGCAGGTTACCCTTAAAACCCCATTCGTGCAACTGCTTTAAAATAACATGCCGCCAGGTAGTATCGTAGGCCTTTTCGAGATCGAAAAAGACACCCACAAGGTGTTGACTGCGAATAAACGCATCCTGTATTGCCGCCTCCAGGAGGATCAGGTTGTCCAAGGTGGAACGGAACTTCCTGAATCCACACTGAAAGCGGCTCAGAAGGTTTTGGGATTCCAGACACCAGACGAGGCGGCGGTTAACCATCCTCTCCAGTGTCTTACCCACGCAGCTTGTAAGGGCGATACTACGATAGCTACCTGGCAACAATTTGTCCTTTCCAGGCTTTAAAATAGGAATCAATGTTGCTTCTTTCCACGAGTCGGGGAAGTGTCCTCCGGTCCATATATCGTTAAAAATATCCAGAAGGTACTCCTTAGCATCTTTACTTAGATGCCTCAGCATCTGGTACTGGATCAAATCAGGCCCTGGAGCAGTGTCGTTAGCGCTGTTTAACGCTGACTCCAGCTCCCAAAATGTGAATGGGCAGTTGTAGGCCTCTGTATTCGACGAATCGAAGCACAGCGCGCGCCTCTCGGCAGCAACCCTTCGTTGCTGGAACCGAGGGTCAAAGTTGGTGGATGAAGTGATAGCGGCGAAGTTCTCCGCCATCAGCTGCGCTATGCTTCGTTCATCGGTGACTATACGTCCGCGATCCAGTAAACCAGTTACTGGAGGGCGGGAGTACCTTCCAGATATACGGCGGATAGACTCCCATACTTTCGACGAAGGTGTGGAACGATTTATAGTGCTCACAAAGTTCTGCCATGACCTTTTCTTGCTCTCCTTAATAACACGACGCGCCTTAGCTCTGGCTATACGGAACGCTGCCAGGTTGTCGGATGTAGGGTACAACCTGAAACGCCGCAACGCTCGTCTGCGACCCTGAATGGCGGAACGACATTCATCGTTCCACCAGGGGACGCGCGTCCTTCGCAGCGTTCCGGAGCTTTTCGGCATAGAAACGTCAGCTGCCTGGTGAATCGCCTGTGTAAGGTGATTCACCTTCTCGTCAAGACTGTTACACTCCTTTAGAATAATAGAGTGGCGGTAGAGATGCCAGTCGGCTTTGCTGACGTTCCATTTGCGTCGGTTATTCCCTCCTCCACGCTCAAACTCTACGTGCATCCATATTGGGAAGTGGTCGCTTCCGTGAAGGTCACGATCCACCTCCCAATGCACGGAGTCCGCGATTGAGGGGGAGCACAGAGAAAGGTCAATGGCAGAGGACGATCCGGAAGCAGTGGTAAAATGTGTCATTGAACCAGTGTTGAGGACACATATTTCCTCTTGCTCTATTAATCTACCAACCATTCGGCCTCGGGGGCAATCGGCGTTTGAGCCCCACAGCGCACTATGTGCGTTGAAATCTCCTAAAAGGAGGAATGGCCGAGTAAGCTGCCGCAAGATGTTAGACATGTCGTCATAACTGATGGGCGTGTTAGGTGGTAGATAAATAGAGCATATTGTGAGTTGAGTGGGACCATAAATCCTCACTGCCACTGCTTGTAGATCAGAGGTGAGAGCTACAGGTTCGGAGTGGACAGTGTTTCGGACAAACACTGCCACGCCACCCTTCGCTCGATCACCCTCGGTATCGTCCTTACGGTACACGTCATAACCTCTTAGCACAGGATGGTGTGATGGTCTGAAATGTGTCTCTTGTAGACAGAGACACAAAGGATCAGACCGTGCTAAGAGGTGTAACTCCTCTTTGTGAGCTATAAATCCATTGATGTTCCACTGAAGTATGGGAGCCATCCTTACCTATTTAACCTCACCCGCCCCGGTTCGGGTGGGTCTTCGGCCACTTCCAGCTGAGGAACGGGACCAGACTCGTCCACCAGCATTTCCGTTTCTTCTTGCCCAGGAGGCGGAGACAGACATCTCCGACCCAGAGGACTCCTCAAAATCCTCCCCATCCTTTTTCTTCTTCTTCCTCTGCCTCTTCCCCTTACTCTCCCTGCTGCTGGGCGGCCTGGGAGGAGAAGAAGAGGGGGACTTAACAAACTGGGTCGGATCAGTCTGTCTAAACTTTATTCCTCGTATCTTTTGGTCACCTCTATTTCCACCGCTAGCAAATGGTATCGCTACCATTTCAATAGCACGCGGTGGAATAGGAGGTGCTATTAACTTGACTGCTGGTGGGGTCTTTGTTACTGCTGCTGGATTGGTCGAGGTTGCAGATGTGTTGCTAGCGACATCCGCGGTCTTAGGTGTTATGACCTTGGTGGATTTTGCGCCACACTTGCATTGACATGAGCACACTGTGCTTGTGCCCATGTCTGCAAAGGATGTCTGCGTAGCAACACTTTCTTTCCTGACGGGAGTCGAGACCATCTTGGCAAAGCTTGTTCCAAATATTGGAGCGGCGAGCGCTTTCGCCTTCTTCTTTGCCTCTACATAAGGTATCCGCTCTTTGGTCTTCAACTCCTGTATCTTGCGCTCCTCAAGATACACTTGACACTCTCTACTCCAGGCAGGGTGCGACCCAGAGCAGTTGACGCACACCTGTGGGAGCGTGCAACTGACACCAGGCTCATGTGCCCCCTTGCCGCATCTACCACAGGTGGGGTTGCCCTTGCATGACGCCGTCGTATGTCCGAACCTCTGGCACTGGAAGCAGCGCATTGGGTCCGGAACATACGGACGGACGTTCAAGTTGATATAGCCAGCTTTTATACACTTGGGCAACACTGGAGTGTCAAACGTCAGGACGAAGGTGGCAGTCTTTTCAAGACTGCCATTTACCCTCCGTGTAATCTGACGCACCTCGACCACTTTCTGGTCTTCCCACTCCTTAACGAGTTCCTCGGCCCCTAAATCCATAATGTCACGGCAGGTGACGACGCCTTTACTACAGTTCAGGGTTTTGTGGAGTTCGCTTTGAACGGCGAACTCCCCGAGCTTCTCGCAGTTAAGGAGCTGGGATGCCTGCCTGCTGGTAGATGTTTCCAGCAGCAGCGTCCCGTTCCTCAGCTTCTTAACGGATTTTAATGTACCAACAAGACCTTCTAATCCTTTGTTGATGTAGAAAGGGGACACTTTTTCAAACGTCCCCTCTATCCTCATCATTATTACGAAAGCATTCTCAATCGAGCATACTTTCCTGTTACTCTGGCCTTCCGAAGCGGGAGGGCTATCAACCCTGGCCCGCTTCTTAGTATTGGGTGTATTAGGTTTAGCCTGCGGCACACCCGTACCGCAGGTTTTTGTGTTTTTGGATTTGTGAGGCTGAATTTTGATCCCACGAGTAAATCCAAAATAAAAAGGAATGCTCTTACAACAGGGGTGCGCAGGTGCCCCTGAGGTCGCACGTTAGCGGGTGGTTTGCCTCACCACTCATCCGCCTCCTCGGCACGTGTCCGACCTTGAGGTTGAGGGGTTTTTTATAGAGGTTTGTACCGTCCTCGCGATCCGGGCAATGAAGCCAAGATCCCCGTTCTCCTAGGCACACAACGTTCCACCGCCACGCCCTACGGTGGTCGTTGAAGCATGGTAGGAGTTTACGGTGTGGGAAACTTGCGGCGCTCACAAGTTTCCAGCTCGGGCACCGCGGGTTCGCCAAACCCGTACCTGGCACTTGCGTACCAGGCCCCTGCGGGGGCCACAAATCAAAGTTCATAAAATAATCCATATGATATGATGGCAAAGTTTTGGACAGGTAGGATTAAAATAATGTTGGGGATTTAGTGAATGTCATGCATTCCCACAATCAGAAGGTATTTAAACCCAACCATTTTTCCTCCTAACAGCAGTTGTTCACTAGGCACAGTCAACCACACTTGTCTCCATGATGCAGAAGTAACAACACTTAGAAAAGTTACCACCATTTAGCCTTGGATTTGTAATATTTTCACACAGCTAGGACATTCAAGTGATAGAACAGGATCCGATATAGGAAATCTTGCATTGTGTCAAACATTGCTTTCAAGCTCACTATAACGGAGTTGCAATTTAGATTAACACTGCAAGAGTGAATGCTTTATGTATGGTGTACATTTTTTCGAACAATTACCTGCAGCTTCATTACATTTCTGAGTCCAGTTAACAGTTTCTTTCCTCATTGTATTGATACCCGTTAGCAGCTTTAACTTCAGTAATTTGAAAATATACTGAGTGACTTTAAACAGTGACTGATTTCTGTGATTCAACCTCTCTTGGAGATCTTGTGCGGCGTGAATACAAGAAGGTTGGTGACAACTTTCAGGCAGAATCTTGCAAAGACAGAGTCCTAATATGTATCAAGTTAAGCAATAATCTTCATGTTCAAAGCTAACAGAATCTTGTTACACCCCAAGGAAGAAAATTTGTTACAACCTCTGGCACAGTAAACACTGCATCAAGTTTACGAACCCTGCTGTAATTATACTGGGCAACAAATGGAGTGCCAAACATCAGAATAAAGGTAGCAATCTTTTCAATACTGGCATTTACCCTCCATATAATCTCATGAACCTCAACATCATTTTTACTCATTTAAATAATTCCTCAGTCCTGCCTATTAGTAGACGTTTACAGCAGCAGTGTACAATTACTCAGCTTTTTAACTGATTTTTAGGGTCCCTACAGACCCTCAAAGCCCCGGTTAATGTTAAAGGGTTCACAATGTTTCCCTCCATTCTTTCCACAGTAATGAAAATTTGAAAAGTGCACTACTAACCCTGATCCTTGATTTCATATTCTACAAAAGGGGTAGAAAAAATAACTCATAACGTATTAAAAGTTTTATATTTATCGTATAGTTTGAAATTTTAGTCACATTAAAAGTACTCCCCACATGAATATAATTTGTATATTCATTTCTTTAAACTCACTGTTGTTGATGACTTATAACAATTTTGCAGACGTCAGTAAAACTTTTCCCTTACAGGTCTTTTTACTTCTATAGAAACCACATATATTATGGTCTAACTACATTTTAAATATAATATTCTGTTTTAGGTGAATGAAATATATAAAGTGCAAATCTGAAGTATGTAACTTATTCTGTTTAAAGAGCTGGAGGTCTGTGACAAACTGGCAGACATCACAGTGACAGCAATAGTGCTATATTTTATTTTGTGTACAGAACGTTAAAAGGCACCAGACAGTTCCAAACCTTTATATTTAAGAGTCAGAATACAGGAAGAAAAAAGTTGTCCCTAGCAACTGAACAAGTGTCATATAAGTTTCTTACTGTATTTAATGCCTTATCTGTAACATGGGATGGTAAGATAAAAATTAATATTTCTCTGGCAAATAATTATAATTCTGTGTGGTCATCACGACCTGGTGACAGGGTTCCCATTGGCTGCATATTCCGCCCCTGTCGTAGCTACCTTAACCTAGCCCACCAATCCTGTCGGGTACAGGTAACCTACAGTTTAACGTGGAATCCGAACCACAGAAGCATTCTGGCATACTTAACATTACACAGCAAGCAGTGCCAGACGTGAAGGTAAGGTTAAGTGCCTAAAAAAAAAAAAAAAAAAAAAAAAAAAAAAAAAAAAAAAAAGCCGAGGATGGGATTCAAACCGGGGACCTTTCGATCTCCAGTCAGATACCATAAACACTGAGCCACCAGACCGCTCATTTCTCTGGTATAACCAGAGTATTAATACTCCTTTTAGATAAAATAAATTGCAGTTGTTTATTAAATGATAAAATAATGCCAATGCAACTGTTTTTGTACGCCTTAATGCTGAACACATTTTGCCTCTCATCGAGGCATCAGCGATGAATCTATATTGAAATTTTATGTTTAGTTTTCAAACCTGTTACAAAATGTTTAACATTATTCTAATTTGAAACCTTTACAACTTGTAAGTTTAAATAATCTGAAAATGTTTCAATTTAGAAGAACATTAAATGTTACATAAATAACAAAGGATAGTGAAAATGACTCTTCACTCGCCAAAGGCTGCGACGAGCAAAACACACATGTGGTGAGTGATGAGTCATTTTCTCTATCCTTTGTTATTTATATTGCCTAAGAGCATTTTCCTTTTTCCTTAATATCATTAAACATTATATAACAAGTTTGAAAACTAAATGTAAAATTTCAACAAAGATTCGTCACCGATGCAGCTCCGATGAGAGGTGAAACGCATACGACATTAAAGCATACAAAAACAGTTGCATTAACATTATTTTATCATTTAATTTACTGAAGAATTGTGGAAAAAATGCCTACAACAGCATTACATTGATTTACGTTTATGTCTATACACCAAACACTGATGTACACCCACATTTCCTTGTTAAAATAAATTACTAATGAAGTAATACAAACAAAAGCATTTAATGTTGGCACATTTATACCAAAATGCATAGTACCATTACCAATTGAAATTAATATTTTACACTGATACTAAGAGTTCTGGTAGCAAATATGAATAGCTACATATACCTCAAAAAGTGGCAAAATGTTCCCTAAAGGACATATAACACAAAAATCTATTTTCATTGATTTAAAAATTATTTATAACTACTTTCTAACCTGAAGATATAAAAACATCTGTTCTTGCACTAACTGAATTAGTACAGGGGATTTAGTTGTTATCGAGGTATTAGAACATGAATATATTAGCATCATAGATTCAATATTCTGCATTACACAAAAGCACTAATAATGCAACTGGTTTAGAACCTTGAAAATGAGAGAACATTTCATGAAATTTAAATAATGTTAGTATTGCCAAATGGAATGACTTTTTTTAAGTTGGTAGAAGATTGTACAGTCTTTATGAGAACTTGCTGCTATTACTATTTTAGATATTTATAAAAGATGAGGTTGAACCTAAGTTCACAAAAATTTCTTTCAATTGTCCTCTCAAGAAAGGAAAACACAGGATGTCCCCCCCTCCAAAAAAAAAGGTGGAATATGAAAGGCTGGATTAAGTCACAGGGCTAATCCTGAAGTATAATGATGAACTATTGGTCACCAAAATGATGCAATATGTAGCTATTTAAATGCTGGAAAAAAGCTAAAGAATTCAAGCATGTACCTCTATTTTCCCCTAATAAGACATGTCATTCACTGTACCACTGGAGCAGTAACATTTGAACTATGTAAAACTGAAAAGAGTGCATTTACCTAATGCAACAATTAGTCAAGGAATATAAGAAACAGTTATGAAATAGTTACCAATAAAATTCATAGCATGCACACAATTACTGAGGACTCAATTACATTAAAATTCAAAACACAAATTTAACGTCCAATAGATTTGATGGACATCATTTCAAGTTCATGACTTAGATTTAGTGTCCACATAACGAAAAAAACTGAGTTATAATTATTTTAAATTGGAGATCTGATGTACATAAAGGCGAAAATGTAAGAAGTTATCATATTAACTCACCTCTGCCCTGACTTGCTGCCCTTGACCAACAGTGTTTCTCGAGACACAAACGCGGGGCTCACGCAATTGTCGCCCTGAAACAACCATTAAGCAAGCTTTCCTTATAAATGGACCAAGTAAATTTCTTTTGGATTGGAAAAACATCTGCAAGTCATTATTACATACAATTAGAACTGAATGAGCCAGCTCCAGCATTCTTGAGAAGTCTCTAAATAGTCATAAGAAAATACAGTAGAACTCCAATTATGTGAACTCCAACTATCCAAATCGCTTTTTTAAGACATGCGTGGAACAAATTGTAAGGTATACCAGCTGAAGAAGAGAAGAAAAAGGAGAAAAAGAAGCTCAAGGAAAGGGAAGAGACAGGAGGAGATGGGGATGAAGTGTCACTTGAGGAATTCAGAAACATTCTTTTGAAAATTCCTGGATGTTCAGAAGTTAGTGCTGAAGATTTAGGAGAGTGGGTGGTGTGATTCCTCAGACCCTAGGTATGAAATTCTAAATGATGATGAACTTGTTAAAAGTGTGATAGAAGAAGATGACCTTAATGTAGAAGCTGAAGCAGACATGGGACCATCAGCTAGCCAAGCATCTGCCGGCCTTGAAGCTGCGTTGAAGAGGATGGAGCGTCACCCCGAGCGTGACCACATGCAACCTCTCACTGTCAAGCGTATGCGTGACTTGGCTGTCCGATAACGGATAAATACAGTCAAACAGCTTACTCTGACCGATATTTTCGGCAAGCAATGGCTTATTTACAGTGCGGTACATACATACTGTACTAATGTACAACACTTTTAAGTGCACTAAACATGTAAAAGTGTCACCTTTTCATTCAATTAATTAAAATTTCTTTTTCTTTAAAAACAGTTTTTTTCCTTCAATTTTCAACATACAAAAGTAATTAAAATAGTTTGATTTTTCAGAAAAAAGGGTCTATCTGAATTCTTGATTATCCGAATGGGGTCTGGTCCCAATTGATTCAGATAATTGGAGTACTACTGTATATACAGATGTTAAATTCTAAAATCCTTCAAGACTAATATTAAAACACAATTACATAAAATAAATTATAGTGTACAGGTCAGTCTGGTAGCTCAGTTATCAAGACATTTGCTTAGAAAACTCATGGTCTCAGGTTCAAAACCCAGTGGTTCCAGGAATTTTTACAGCCTTTGCTTTGATCATATAAGTATGCCAGGATGGTTTGTGATTCGGATTTAACTTTAAACTAAGTCCAACCATGACAGTGGCAGAATGCGTGGCAAATTGAAACACTGTCAATTGACTTCCGAACTACCATTCGGGATTTCCTAGTCAATAATGCCAAACGCAATTTGATTTTTAGCGCACATAAACGTACAAAAAGTTATTTGAGGGATAGTTATATTTAAAAAAAACCTCCTATGAACATTGGCTCATAATAGAGAATTACTGGATATCACAATTCCAATACAACATTAGTCCACACAAGGAATTGGTGTCACAATACTGCAGTAGCTAGGTGCAAGATACTTCTAGAAATACATTCTGAAGTAGTTCAAGCTATGTCATGCTGGTCCAGTGTATATTACAACCCAATTACTGCTTGAAAATAATATGTCTCGTGTTTGCCTACCACAATATTATGACATTGTTAGTTCGCACAGAGCACTATTGTAGTAGTTGAATCACAATTTCTGGGAGATCCCACAATAGTTGCTACAATGATGGGCAATGGTTGGAAATGAGTGAAGCAATACTGTCCTAACACATAAAATCTTAAAACTGTTAATTTCTGGCTACTTCAATAGAGCTATCAGATGTAATTTGCCTGATAAACTTTTTAAACTGTTATAATAATCAAATACTATTTTACACTACTTCTAGAAGTTGCAACAAACATTTCACACTTTTAAAATTAAACAAGTACCTCAAGTTAACAAACCTTCAACAAAGCTCAGCACGAAAAGTGTTGATACTATAACAGTAAAACCCATTCTACAGCACTTAAATCAGTCTTTTTTATTTAATAGCATGGCTGCATACATGCCTATAATTACACAGCTAAGACAGGATTTTATATTTCATGGCACTTGGTGACTGACATTACACTCTTTTTGCTCCCTGAAATTTATTCCACCACCGACACCTGAAACATAAAACAAAAACAGCCCTATATGCAACTAACAGATAAGAAAATTATGCACAGTAATGACAGTACATAAGGAGTAAAGATTGAAGTTTTCACTTACCAAAGGCAATGATAGTACACAGAAAACAAATCATTTTAAGATTAAAATTTTCTGGTCAGAAACCAGAGGTGGAGAGGGGAAGGAGGTGACTAAATCCAGAAGTGGGGATCACTTGAGAAAATGACAGTAAAAAGAACCAGTAGAAAGTAAGTAATCTAATTAGAAGTTACAATTACTCACAGTGGAGTGGGAAGTAGGAGGGGAAATTGAGAGAGAGTAAATCTATTCCTCCAAGGACACAGGTCTACACAAATCACTTCCCAAAGCACTACCTGTGTTAACTCTCACCTTCCTTACAGTAACTAAAGCTTGTCTCCATTGCTCCTGCCATCAAAATTGCTAACTTAATTTCCTTCTCTATGTCAAAATGTAATACCTTACACACAATATAGTTAATCAAGAATTTGCTAACTTGTTGTCAATATATAATAATATTATCAATTATTTAGTAAAATTGACATTACTAATAAGTGTATGTACTGTTCCACATCCCCGAGATTATTCTCACATGGGATCAAAGTGAACATATCTATCTACGAGACTGGCCATACTACTTTCTTTCAAATATGATTATTAACTACTTTTGGGATCTACATTCTGCTTGTCATAGGCCAGTTCTTTAAAGCAAACCCAAAAAATTGATGCATGAAAAGCTGAACTACTTAATCTGATGTTGACATGTTTCCTAGACAGTAACATTTTTATAGTAATCTATTGGAATAATAAATATGTCATGTCAGTAAAGCCTCTTCATTTATGATACTGACTGCCATATTGAATTACAATTTTATCTTTGTCTCAGAAATTAGTGCAACAGAAAGTATTCTAGCAGCATCGTAAACTTTACTATAGTCAAAATGTTTGAAGTATCAGAAAGAGCTTTTTATGGATAGAAAAACATGCACACCTTTTACCTTACTGGACATACCGTAGGCTCCTTTAAAAGAGAAGGAGAATACAGCGCATATTCCATTTCAGTAATTCCTATGCTACTAAATCCAAAGGCCCTCATAACCAAGTTATTTATGTGATGAATATTCCAGCTCCTATACTTCAAGTAACTCAAAATATCACTATACTCAACCTTGTTAAAGCACTCGAGAACAGACTTAGTTTTCTATCATACATTTACTGTTATATAAACAATAAGTATGCAAAATAATATGATGAAATAATTTAAGAATTTACCTTTGCACAAATACATCTGAAATCTAAAGCATTCATCCTTCAAGTTTTAATACATCCCACAATAAAATTCTCTGCACTGAAAACACCATTACATCAGTACAACTAAATAAAAATAAGGAAAGATAAAGAATGTAAATCCAACACTAGCCACTGATATCAGCTTGGCTTGACAAACAAAAAGAAATATGTATAACCCAATATTTTGGTATGAAACTTATTTCTGCAAGTAGATGAGAAATTTAGCATGTATAGCTATGATCAAATCTGGCCTCTTTGCAGAGTTAATTGGACAGTCAATTAGCAAGGCAAGGTTGGTTGGGGTGATAGTGCACAGGGACAGGGGTGGGAAAATACTGAATTCATAATTCTGGAGACTTAATAGTGTTAGAAGTATGGGAACATCCCTTAAGTAATTAACATAAGAAGATATAAATATGAACACAAAATATTAGGTGGAAAAAGTAAATATTTACTAATTATATGAATGTAAATAAATACAGTAATAAGTGTTGGTATCAAGGATGTATTGGTCAGCTAGTTCTCATCTACAGAGTTCAGAAGTTTGTGCCAGGAAAGACCAACAGTCTTCACCTTGAAACAGCTACGTGAGTTGTTCAAATTGGTCTGTGACTGGATGGCTTAAGATTCTGGATAAAGTGTGGCCATTTATTTAGATGGAAAGTTTGTTAGTATTGAGAACTAAGTATGAACTACTGCACTGAAAGTAGGTGAGATGATATACGAGGTGTTCTAGTACATGCGACATGGCCAATGATGAGGAAAAGTTTCGCCTTTGGTTGGTTTCGAGTAGGTGGTAGTAGGCGGGTACATGCTGCAAGTTTTGCAGAGGGGTCCGTTGCTCAGAAATGATCGATATGGCAGGTTGGGAGAATTACAAAATGAATATTAGTGCTTCAAGATGTTCTTGAGATTTTGTGGTCTTCTGAAGCATGCGCATCGGCCAGTGGGCAGGATTTTGTGAACAAGGATAAGCATTTTGAGGAAGGAACATCATAAGTCATGCTCACGATGAAGGTTTTAATTAACGAACTAAATCCCAGGACAGAAATGAGAGATGAAACTGGGGCTATGGGTAGTTTTAGAAGGTGCAAAATTTGAGTACTATAAAGGATGGGAAATTGTTTTTGTGTAAGACCAGGGAGAAAAAGGGGGTGGGCAGGGTAGCAGCAGGAAATGAGAGCATGTGAAAAGTTATGGAAATACCTGTAGAGAGAGAGAGAGTCATCAGAATGGATGCATCTGCCATGATGGATGGCCAGGTTGCAACAAAGGGGACATTTCTGGAGTGGAAGGAATGACAGCTATTAAAGTGAAGGTATTGTAAATCAGTAGGCTCGAAGGACACATAGGCTACCTTTCCATAAGGAAATGCTAACATATCAATTACTAGAGATTAGGATTCTGCTAGAAAAACTTTCCAAAGTGTGAAGTAAAATGATCATAATACTATGGTATTCAATCACAAGACATATTATTTTCAAGCAGTAATTAGGTTTTATGGCACGTCGGACAATTGTGCCTGGCATTCGGGAGGGCATGGGTTCAAACCCCCATCCAGATCTTGGTTTTCATGGTTTCCCAAAATCAATTCAGGTGGTTATGGTCGACTTACTTTCCCCCCCCCCCCCCCCCATCATCTCCCACCTATAATAATGTCAAGGTCTTACAAAAAATATTGGACAAGCACGACTAGAACTTGCGAAATGAGGGAATTCACCCATGTCCTTTTGCCTGAAGAGCTTTGGAGGAAACAATGAAAACCCCACACCTGGATGGCCCGACAGGGATTCAAACACGCATCCTCCCAAACGCAAGGCAAGAGCATTACCACTCACCCACCACACTCAGTAACTACTTTTCAAAGAGGCTCCAGTATAGTCATGTTACTTCAAAAAATAGATCATCCTGAACATAATTAATGCTTTAAAACAACTTGTCTTGTGACTGCCACAGTATTATGACTTCATTATCTTGTGTGGTGAAAAGTTGTTCTTGCAGTATTGCCATCACCGGCTGACCCACATTTCCTGGGCAATTATCATAAGCCCTATATCTTTGAAAACAATATAAATGCTGTTTGGACAGTAAAATTAAAGTTTACTGTTCAAAATATGGCCGGCAGAAAAATCCTTTGAGGCTGAAAATACGGTTAACTACATCCTTGGCTTTTATTCTTCAAGGAAAAGTGCATCCAAAAGCAGAGAAACAAAAGTGTAATGCGCACCATAAGATACGGTTACACACATTACTAACTTAGCGGCAGTTAACATCATCAAAGTCAGAATTTGTAATGGCAGCCATCTTCTTCACTCAAAATCCATTATACACTATGGAATATCAACCATCATTCCAGTCCAGGCAGCATTTCAACCTAACCACAACCTCCGCTAATACAGCTCCTTGAAAATCAGCATGTTTACCGCATGCTGATGAGCACATTCACAATAATGATGGCTGCTACACATTGGATAATACCACACATAACACGAAGATCTGCATTGCATTGTTTCTCTCATAGCTGTTATGTCGGCTCCACTTTTTTTCTTTAATAATAATACCGACAGAATGTGCTAACCATTTTTTAGCCCAAACGAGTTTTTTCTACTGGCCGTGGGTTGCACAGCAGCCAAATTAAATTCTGACCATGAGAAAATACAGATAATAATGAAGAACCAACATCTTCATGTGGAAGTTTCTATGTCCACGGAAGTGGTTTATCTTCATTTATTTTTACATTTAGATTGTTGGGATTACTGGAGATCACGATTCTGCCAGGAACTGGCATCATAGTAATTCAGCAGTCAAATGCAAAACACCACTAGACATACTTTCCAAAGTACAGTTAACAGTGTAATGCTGGTCCTGGGTGTATTACAATCTAATTTCTGCTTAAAAATAATGGTCCAGGCTGAAATACAATGGAATTACTGATTGAAAATAATACGTTTTACGATTGACTACATCAGTATTATGATTTCATTAGTGATGTTGTAGCGGAATCGCGATCTCCAATAGATCATAGTGTGTTTAGTATACAGATATGAATGACTATTATAAATCCCTAAACAAGATTAAAAAATAACGTACTTGATGTGAATGACACTAATTAATTATTACTTTTAGTTCCTTAAAATGGAATTAATAATCAACACACTAGATTAAATGTTTGGGTTGAGTCATAGAGCCATTTTAACTCACCAGTACTTTAACAACTGAAGCAAAAATATTCAACATAATATTGTAATTTTAGCTACAAAATCACATATCTCAGAGTAAACGTGAAATCATTAACAAATGCCTTAAAACTGAAATGTAAGGAAGACTACAATAAAAATCGTTAAATATTTACAACAGTCTTATTGAATAACTCAGTCTTTCAAAAAGAATAGAAAGAACAAAAAAAAAAAATCATTTTCATGTCGCATCAATACCCTACTAATTGAAGGGGTAAGAAACTGCTGAATTGTAACAAGTACCGGAAAATATTAATTTTGATATTAGAATAAAAATTTAAATATTTAGGTCAAAACCTCGCACATGATCACTATACAACAACTAACCATGCAGCACAAATCAAAAAACCAAATTTTCTATGACAACACCAAGGAAAAAAGTGAACAATAAAGTATGACCACAAAAGAATCCCAAAAATTATAAGAAACTTGTGCTTTAAACAAACTACACGCCCAGTTATACAATAACAGTTAAAAATTTAAAGTTTCGTGCATTACCTGAAATTCTAAAACATAAATTCCAAAAAATAAAGTGTATAAATGGATTGAAATGTCTAAATTGTTTCAATTGTGGGTTTAACTATTTAAAGCTACGACTTGTGATATATTTAAAAATATTTTATAAAGAACCGGTGTTTTGGTAACAACGGATTCAAAACAATTAAGCTAATATGCAACTTTTGGCATTAAAATTTGCCCAAATTCGAACTAATTTATTCCATCGAATTTCAATTGCTATTTCCACTAGCACTACACAAGATATAATCGTATTGCAAGCATAAATCCTGTATCCAGTGCATATAACTTGCATTAATTTATAGTGGAACTTCGTGAAAATTTCTGTTTACCTCACTCTGCAGAATTATTCGGGTAATTTACCTTTATCCTGGAGATTTCATTCCCTTATTGCTTCATGTTACATTGATGCACTTAACAATACATTCCGATTATGAACGATAAAGGAACACAACGCCTAACTTGAAACCTATGAAACACAATTCTAAACGAGAGTGCACACACACAAAAAACAGGTTTACTGACAGCTAACAGCAAGCTCACCATCAGATTATCTTTTAATTTTCAGCTACAGTCTTAAGCAATACAACTAATCTTCTCACTGCGTCTTTCAAACTACACCTTACCGCCTGGCACCCTCCTCCATCACCTGTTCGTGGTGCAGTAAGTGCAAGACTCCGCCCAGCTATCAAAGATTTAAAACTTACTCCGCCTACTGCCGAAAGATATATAAAGAAATATTCTGAAGATATGTTGCTTTACCAACATACCAATCGATACTAAAACTTTTTATTATTATTTAATAGAAAGAAAGTTCCATGTAGATGCTAAATCCGCACAAAAATAATAGACGTTACATCAAAAACATATCTTCAAAACAGTTACTTAATATCAATTAATACTGCAAAATTTTAAGCATTGAAGCAATCAACTGAAGCTTACGATGTGATACTTTCATTTTCCATTGTTCCTAATATAAGAGACTGGCTCTGTGGGATGTGGAAAATTGTCAATTTACAGATAAACAATTACACAACAAAATAATACATATACCGGAAGATGTACAGTAAAAGCATACATAACGTGCCCATTTATGTTTTTCGTCAGAGCAGGAAGCCTTAAGAATTTTGTAATTTTTTATTCATATTTTACTAGTTTTTATTCAGAACCGAAGAACACTTATAATAAGTAGAAATTATTACATGGTAGCTGAGTTACTTAGCCTTAGTGTCTGATATCTATCCGCTGATAAATACAAGACAACTGGGTAGTTAGATATTAGATGTCAGACACTAAGGCTAAGTAACTCAGCTATGCCATGATTGTACATCTTCTGGTATATGTATTATTTTGTTGTGCAATTGTTTATCTGTAAATTGACAACATTCCACATCCCACGGAGTGACTATATAACCTACCGGCAGCATTCACTTGACAGTGGTGGCAGAGGTTGTGACTGCCGAAACGTCGTGTTAAATCGATGGACTAACTCTGCTAGTTACCCGAGAAAATTTTATTCATTTGCAATGCCGAGAAAACCTTCAGTCTTATATATGTTTGTTTAGCTCCAAGGCAAGGAGAAATAAACATAATTATGAGTAATAGGTAAATCATATCTTCTGAATAATCATATAGTATAAGATTGGCTTGAGACATTCCCAACACTGCTACGCTTTGAAAAGTAAACTGCATACGAAAGTTTGGAAAAACAATCTTGGCTGGAACGACCTTTAGTTTCTACATAAAACTGGTGCAGTTGCTATATACATTTTGCACTTAAAATGACTGCAGTCTATGTGACATTTGCTGGGGGTATAACTGAAAATGGATATATGGGATGATGCATTGTAAATAAAAGAAATAAAAATTAGCAAAGGTGGAACAGCTAAATGGAGACAAACTGTCGGGTAACTGGAATAAAAAGTAAGTGATTGTAACAAAATTAAAAAATGGCAAGAGTGGAACAGCTAAATATTGACAGAGTGCTCCTAAGTGGAACAAAATTAATAACAAATTTTTAAATTTGCTTACAGAAATTTTTAATTTCTCCAGGCCTGATAAAGTTATAATGAACATGCATTGTGGTATGAGCCACAACATACAGCTTTTGAGTTGTTTTCAGGAAGCGGAAGCGTGCATAACACATTCACTGTTTCCGGGATTGGGAGAAGTAAAGCAATGCTGACCTGAATTGCGCTGCTGTCCGTATATAAAGGAATGTTTTGCCCAGGAACTGTGGTACATAAACAGTGAACTGACATTCCAAAAAACTCTTATACTAGGACGGCCAAGACAAATGACTTAATTACATCGATGCCTACAATGTCTGCAGTCTATCGACCTGTCGACCTGTTGCAGGAATAAGCCCAAAGTTTCAAGTATTACCATGTGTGGCAGGTAGCGGGGGTATAGTTAATCAGATCACTTCAGTTCAAGATACTGGTAATTGTTATAAATGCAAACAGGAGCAGGGCGAATGACAGAAGAACAATGGTTTGTTAGACTAGGCAATTGGTTGGTGAAAGTCGAATTCTAACAAGCTACCCCGACTTTCGCCAATATTCGATCAACTGCTATCACCGAGCGTGGTGGTGTAACGGCTAGCGTTCTGGCCTCGCATTCGGGAGGACGGCTGTTCGAATCCCCGTCCGGGCATCCAGATTTGGGTTTTCCATGGTTTCGCCAAATCACTCCAGGTGAATGCCGGGATGCTTCCTTCAAAAAGGCCATGGCCGAATTCCTTCCCATTCCTTGCCCCCATCCTTTCCCGTCTCTAAAGACCTAGTTGTTATAGGAGACGTTAAGCAGTAAAAAAAAAAAAAAAAAAAAAAAAAAAAACCTACTGTCAGCTGGAATGAGCAAAAGTGTAGGCATGATCTTGGTCATTACAATGAGTCGTTAGGCACGTATTTGTGTGTGTGTGTGTCGACACAGCATCATAATTTAATGAACAATACAGTAACTTTAAGTCAATTAGGGAGAAACTATTTGCAATAATTCTCCACCCACGCATAGCAGCCTGAGATGTTTTTCACTGAGACCTTAGCAGGAACAATCGCTTAAATTTCCGTTCAAACTATTTTGTTAGTGCAATTGATACAACATAATGGAACATTAAATATGGTGTTTGTGATTGATATAGATTCTATCGATTAATAAATTTTGTGAACTCTTTTCATTTGTCGCTTGATGTTGCTAAACGATATGTCATTGAGGTTAAAAATCATAAAAACTTCAGCAGTAATCAGTGCAAAAATTTATACTGTATGGTGCCCAGTAATGTATGGTCAATCAGTAATGTCAGATCAAAGAGTTTATTTCAATATCTTTGGTCGGAATAACACTACAAGTCTCAAATTTCCATTTTTCATAGATATTAACATGTTTAGTTCACACATTAAATTTCATTTTGTTCCTGTTCTTAGTTTTGAAGTTATTCATATACAAATTTCACCGATTCCACTGCTCGCTCAGTCACTGAGTGCATGATGATCATCAAAACTCTGAAGCACTTGCTGTAGCCACATCAAGCTGAAATTTTGACCACGGATACAATTTTACTGCCAAATCATAATTAAGTCTAAAATTTCAGTATATTTACCCCATACCTACTCCAAAAAATGTATGTAATATAAATAATGTAAATAATATAGCTCGTCAATTTCCGGACCAAACAATAATGCTAGGTGGTGACTTCAATTTGCCATATATCGACTAATTACGTTCACGTTCACGTCACTGGTGGCAGGGATAAAGTAGCTTGCGAAATCATTCTAGACCTTTTCTCAGATCACAATTTTGGGCAGCTCGTAACTGAACCAACGCGATGCCTCAACGGTAACGAAAATATTTTAGATATTCTCATTACAAATAGGCCTGAATTATTCACGGACATTTCTACTACCACGGGAATAAGTGATCACAAAACTGTAATTCCTACAGTAAAATTAGCATCCACGGGCAAAAAGGAAAAAGAAACGATCGTTTACAGATTCGAAAAGGCTTCAAAAGAGAGGCAAGTTTTTGAGGCATAATTACCATACATTCATAGTAGCAAGAGGCATCGTTGAAGATATGTGGCAACGATTCATACGTACAGTCAGGGAAGGTATGGACTTGCATATACCGAAACGGACAATCAGGGAATGGAATGATCCACCATGGTATACACGTAACGTTAAACGGTTGCTCAAAAAGCAAAAGAAGATACATGCACGATCAAGAAGGACGATGCAGAGGACCGATTTAGATAAGTTAGCTGAGATAAGGGTACATGTTAAGAATCTGATGTGTGAGGCCTTTAATGACTTTCGTTGCAATTCCCTCTCTAAGAGCCTCACCGAAAACCCTAAGAAATTTTGGTCGTGTGTAAAAAAAAGTTAGTTGTAGTGACAACAATAAACCAGTTCTAATACAAGACGGTCGGGAAGTTGACGACAGCCGCGACAAGGCTACCGTATTTAACACCGAATTTAAAAACTCATTCTCGTGCGAAAACATGTAATACATTCCCACTTTACCACATCGTGTAGAATTAGAGATGGATCCGGTAGAAATTGATAGTGTAGGTATTGTAAAGCAATTAAAGCTCCTGAAGTGGGGTAAAGCGCCAGGTCCCAATGGTATACAGGTAAGAGTATTTTCAGAATACGCGGAGGAAATTAAACCATTTCTGTCAGATACATTCCGTAAATCTTTAGAAGAGAAAAAAGTACCCTCCGACTGGAAAATAGCCAAGGTAATTCCTATTTTCAAGAAAGGAGATCGGAGTGATCCTAGGAATTATCGACCCATATCTTTAACATCTGTATGCGGCAGAATTCTGGAGCATGTCATGTTCTCAAATATTATGAAGTTTCTAGATGAGAACGAGTTACTTACACTGTCTCAACCCAGATTTCGGAGGAAGAGATAGTGTGAAATTCAATTGGCCTTATTTTCCCGACGTAATGAAAGTTATCGATGCAGGTTCGCAAGTTTTTTTTTTCGGGGGGGGGGGGGGGAGGGTTATTTGGCCTTTGGTACAAACCATACAGCCAGCTTGGTTACAATTTGGTTATTTATACATGTGGATTTTGAATAGTTCTGACGTCTGGTTTCATTTGTTATACGTTCATCTACTGGACATCATAAAACACATGCTCAATATAACACAATATAAATATAAATATAATATGAAAAACAATAATACAATAGTGCAATAAAATACAACATAAAAGTCATAAGATACCGTTTTTTCCATAAAATATTTGCAACTTAAAATACAAAATATAATATGCATCATTTAAATACAAAATTCAGCATACAAGTTTTCTAAATTGTTCCAGTGGTTACATGTATACTTAAGCCACAGTATAAAGTATACAGCCTTTGGGTACAGAAATCAGCAGTCTGGTTATTTCAAACAGACAGTGGTTACCTTTAAATGTAATGTGAGGTTTAGAAATGTGAATGTCATATTTCTATGTTGTTTCTTATTGCAAAATTGAAGAGAATCATGAAGATTTCCTCCCTATTTTCGTGGAGAAGGGTCTGCATCTTGGTAGGGAATTCCACCTCGTGTTTAGTCAGCTCTTCTATTAATTCAGTTGATTCTGCCCAGCGGCGTCCACAGGCAAAAAATATATGATCCACGTTCTCAACACTAATGCCATCACATTCACAAATGGGGGACGTGATCGCATCAAACCTAAAAAGGTGGCACGCGAAGCGTCCGTGGTTGAATTTGAGCCTAGAGACAAAAGTTGTGATCTTCCTTGAGATTTGGATGCCGTCGTGCCAGTGTGAACGTGGGATAGTTGGATGAATTTTTTTATAGTATTCACCTTTATGTGTATCTTTTGACCGCCACTCTCTGTTCCATTCTAATCTGGTTTTATTGCGGAATATAGGGGTCAAGTCCGAATCCGGAATTTGTTTAATTTTCTCAACATTGAGTGCTGCTGCCTTAGCTAGTCGGTCAGCTACTTCGTTGCCTCTTATTCCTGCGTGACCTTTGGCCCATATGAATGTCACTTCAGATCCTTTATCTCTGAGTCTTGCTACTAGCTGTACAATCTCATATATCAGCCAGCTTCTTGTCCGCCGCCAGGTAAGATAACCTCAGTAAAGCGGATCTAGAATCTGATATGATGATTAGTCTGTTCGTCTGCAAATGTAAGCCGTATTCTAGGGATTTTAAAATGGCTTGTAATTCGGCGGTATAGATCGATGCCTCCTCCGGGAGTTGATATAGGTCCCTATTTTCATTAGCAGGGTCTACGAAGGCGCAACCCACACGATTTTCTGTGTATATGCATATGGGGTTATCTGCCAGATTTGTAATGCGGTCCTTTAAGATTTTTTCATTGTAATTACCTTCCGCTATAAATTTTGTGTCTAGGATAATGTCTAGTCCCGTCTTAGCTCCCGAAAGTCTGTGCAGATGTACCGGAAGGAGGCATGATCTATAGATTATACAGTAGGTTCGCAAGTTGATGCAATATTCTTGGATTTTCAGAAAGCTTTTGATTCTGTACCACATAACCGACTTTTAGCGAAGATTCGAGCATACGATATATCGGATCAGATTTGGGAATGGATGCGTGACTTTCTAACTGGTCGATCACAGTATGTCGTTGTTGACCAGGAAGCCTCTTCTAAGGTAGATGTTACTTCTGGCGTTCCTCAAGGAAGTGTAATAGGAGCACTTCTTTTATTAATTTTTATAAACGATCTAGGTGACAACGTTAAATGCTGGTTGTGATTGTTTGCAGACGATGCAGTTATCTTTAGGGAAATAAGGTGCTCTGGCGATTGCTTAGAAATTCAGCACGATTTGGATACTATTTCCGAATGGTGCCGTAAATGGCAGCATACAGTTAATTGCAAAAAGTGAAAGGCAATGCGAATAAGTAACAAAAAGAATCAGTTTGCTCACGAGTACAAAGTAAACAATTCGTTTGTTGACACGGTAGATTCCCTGAAGTATCTGAGGGCAATAGTACAAAGTAACATGAAATGGGACTTGCACATAACTTCCATCGTAGGCAAAGCTAATTCTAAATTACGATTCATAGGTCGTATTCTGAGGAATTGTAATGCTCATACAAAGGAAATAGCGTATAAAACACTAGTGCGTCTGCATCTGGATTACTGTTGTGGAGTTTGGGATCCGTATCGCAAGGGCCTGATTGACTCAGTGGAGAGGGTACAGAGGAGAGCCACTCGATTCGTGAATGGTTGTTACAGCCCTTATGAAAGCGACACAGAATTGATACATAGATTGGGCTGGGATGGTTTGGAAGACAGACGACGTCTTTTACGTTTAAATTTATTGGAGAATGTGCGAAATTCTTTAACCTACGAGTGCAGTGAGATACTTCTTCCATCAACCTATTTTGGTCGCAATGACCAGAGGGATAAGATTCGAGAAATAATATGCCGTACTGATGCTTTAATGTATTCTTTCTTTCCTCGTGATATTCGGGATTGGAATGCGCAGAATTAAGATTGGTGCTTAGCACCCTCTGTCACTCATAATGTTTGTGAATTGCAGAGTATTGATGTAGATGTAGATGTAGAAACATGAAAATTTTAACCAGCTATGATGCTCTTTTGTCACAGTTCCAGCGGTCTCCGTCGTCCTAAAAACAGGTAATTTGGTACACATATATTGTTTCATCCCCAAATCAAAAGAAAAATACAATATTGGTTATTTTACATATATTTATCCAACAGCAACCACAAACATTTCTGTGCATATTAATAGTTTAACTGATTTGCTATGTATGACGCAACATGTCTCAAATTCCTGTTATGCATAGAGATCAGAAAACTTGACCAACAAAATATATTTTATTTTTTTCTTGTGATTAGCCTGGGAGATATTTAGAATTTACTTACGATGGCAGGTAAATATACGGCAATTGGCATTGCTCACTCGGGACGTACACCCATCGTTTGCGAAGAGTGTGCGCATTGTTAGTATCGGACACTCATTTATTGATGAGACTAGAATTCTGAAATGTCCTAATGCACGGATTATCAAATGTTAGGTCTGAGTAACGACTCAGAATAAGTGATCAAATTATAAAAAAGAACTGAAAATCCACAAAAACAATTCTTATACAAGAAAAGGCAAAGTCTCTTGGTTGTTTAGTGACAAAAAGTAGTGATTTCTTGTTCTAAGCCAAATGTACGCTCTACAGTGTGTATTCACTTCACTTTCAGATTGGTTTCTCTCGGTGTTATTGATTTAAAATTTTAAAAAATCTGGTGACTTGGCCATTATGCATGCCATATTTTAATAAATTAGATTGTAAAATTTCTACCTACATAAATGGCTCAATTGTTTTGCATTATTTATATTACAAATACACAAAAGCCAAGATTTCCCTCACACATCTTTCATGTTTGACAACTAGTGGAATAAATCATACAAATTACGCCTATCAAGTCCGAAAAAAATAATGTCAGGCGTAGTGAACATGGAGAGAAACCATTCTGTTCCAGAAAGTGAAGTGAATACACATTTTAGTGGGTAGATTTTTTTTTTTTTTCAAGAACAAGAGCTCGTAATTAACAACCATCAGACTTTGCCCACTTTCAGGAGAATTGTTTTTGTGGGATAATACATTTACAAAAAGCTATTTAGTTCATTCACAGCATTTTTACACAATATAGAAATCAAAATTATGAAATAAACCTACATATTTACAGCAAATTATTTATTTCCTTTATTATACACTAACTTAGTTATTAATAAGAGTGGTAATTAATGGCAAACCATTACAGTTCTTTTATAAGTGGTTCCTAAGCAAGAAGTCCATGTGCTGGAGGCCAATACGTCATTTCAATATGGAACCGGTATTGCGATTGCATTAAACACTATAGAGCACAAAAGAAATAATTCGACTGTTGACACGGTTGATTCCGTGAAGTATCTGGGGGTGATAGTACAAAGTAACATGAAATGGGACATGCACATAACTTCCGTCGTAGGCAAGGCTAATTCTAAATTACGATTCATAGGTCGTATTTTGAGGAATAGCAAGGCTCTTACGAAGGAGATAGCGTATAAAACACTAGTGCGTCCACATCTGGATTACTGTTGTGGAGTTTGGGATCCGTATCGCAAGGTTCTGATTGACTCAGTGGAGAGAGTGCAGAGGAGAGCCGCTCGATCGTGACTTGTTGTTACAGCCCTTATGAGAGCGTCACAGAATTGATACATAGATTGGGCTGGAATAGTTTGGAAGACAGACGACGTAGCATGCGTTCGAATTTAAATTTCGAGTACAATGAAATACTTCTTCCGCCAACCTATTTAGGTCGCAATGACCGGAGGGATAAGATTAGAGAAATAAGATGCCGTACTGATGCTTTTATGTATTCCTTCTTTCTTCGCACTGTTCGGGATTGGAATGCACGGGTTTAGGATTGGTGCTTAGCACCCTCTGCCACCCACAATGTTTGTGATTTGCAGAGTATGGATGTAGATGTAGCACGGAATGATAATACTTGACATGCTAATAAAAACTGAAGCATATTTGAATGAACCTAAAAGTATTATTTAATCAGTAGAACAGAGACAACGCAGTGATCAAGGAAGGAGATACTAAGACTAAATCATTTTAAGCTATGCAGAACAGGAATCTATCAGGTAATTTAATGCAGCCTATAGAAATTTGCTTCCCGTTATGGCTAAAGCTTAACTTGTACAATAGTAAAACACAAAAATCAATCACAAGCAGTATAACACGTTACTAACTCGTAACTGTACAGAACTTTGGAATCCTGAGAGAATTTACAGAAGAAAATAATCTGAATGGAGAAGAAGAAAGATATTACATCTTACACCAAAATTGTTGGAATTCACTGTTGTTAATGATGCCAAAGAAAACTGATGCCAGTGCCAAGCAAACATATTGTATTGTTATACATTACCTGAAACAAAATAAAATAGCTGTAAATAGTGGATTTCCCCTGATTTTAATATAAAAAAATTTGCAGCCTGTACCTTGAACTTCGCCTGATATTATCACTAAATATTACTAGACAAAGCAAATCAATGCCTAAGGTTTTTGATGTACCCACTGGTCATCAGGATTTCAACAGGCTTATACATGAAATTAGTGGATACCTAGAAAGTATATTAAGGATAATACCTACAGTCTTCATGGGATTGGAAGATGGAGTAATTTATATCTTGACATCATCAAGATATAAATTACATCTATATCAATACTCTGCAATTCAAGAAAAACGTTGGTGGCAAAGCGCGCTTTGCACCAAAACTAATTTCCACTCCGTGCATTCCAATCCCAAATGGTAAGAAGAATGAAAGAATTAATATAAGCATCAGTACTCCATCTTATTTCTCCAATTTTATCACTGCGACCCAAATAGATTAGTGTATGTAGTATTTCATTGAGCTCGTATGTAAAACTGAATGTTCGCCAATAAATTCAAATAAAATTTGTGTTACCTGTCTGATAGACAATCCCAGCCCAATATCTGTATCAAATCAATTGTCTTTCATAAGGGCTGCGCCAAGCAGTCATAAACCAAGAGGAATTTCTCTGTACTTTCTGTAGATTGTCGATCAATTCCTTGATATCCAGATTCCAAACAGCCAACAGTAGTTCAAATGAAAATGCAAGAGAGTTTTTTACACTATCTCCTATGTATGTGTGTTATAATTCTTCAAAATTCAACCTATGGATCACAGTGTAGGGATGGCTCTACCTATGACTAAACCAAAAGCAATGTGGACGGCTCATTTAATGTTGCTTTGAACTATTATGCCCAAATACTTTACGGGATCAACAATGTCAGTGACTGAACCGTTTCCTTTGTACCCCTGAAAAGCTTTCCAGGTAAATATTGTACTCCGTCCTTTAGCTTGTGTGTATCCTCTATTTGCTTTTTGAGTAATCTTTCAACTTCACGTGAACTAACATGATGATTTTTCGGCCCAGGTCCTTAGTTGCTATGATAACAGTTTTTTGCTTAGTTTTCCCATCTTGCAACTAAAACAAATGCTTTTGATTGCAAACGCGTTTCGTCTTTATTTAAGACATCTTCAGTGCCCTAGGTAACCATATATATACATATATATACGTATACAATAATGTTACTTGAATTTTGTTCAGTTGTCTGATATTACTGACTTGGTACAGTACATACAGTTTTATATCATTCACTAACACGGGGGATGTCAACAACAACAAAAGTTTAGATACAATTGGTAGCCAGAAACATCGCTAGAATGCATCCTACGAAAACTTTGGTGTCAAAATACGAACTTGCATGTGTTGATAACGTCCCGGCGCTACATATAAATCGATGTTACAAATCTTTCAATGCTGCATCAGTAGTTTGAAGGTATGGTAATTATCCCTCAAGTACGTTCTAAAACATTTTTTGAGGTCTTTTCGAATCTGTTAAATGTCTTTTCTTCTTTTTTGTGCTCAATTATTGATTTTATGGTTGCAATTACAGTTTTAACCAGCTCTCTGTACCTATTAAAATATATTCTTCCAGGCTACTAATAATATTTTCTAGTCTGGGCTGTTTCTTATAAACACTCCTACAGCTAACTACGAGAACTTTCAATTGTCAAATTTCTCGTAAGCTACTCTGAACATACTGAGTTGAATTTGTTTTGGTTGCCCATAACTACATTTAAAGTCCCGGATCTTCTTCCCTCAGCCTAAAAAACCTCTCAATACACTCCATACAGTCCCTGTCCCCTGCGTAGCTTTTTTTTTATGCATATAGTGCACTTCTGATCTCTTCAAGGGAGCCCTAATGACTCAATATTAGGGCCAAGACCGAGTAATTTGCAGACAAGACCATCAAAGAAGTGACCAGGCCTCTGATTCAGCCCCTCCACAGTCAATTCTTTCAATGAGACTGCAGACAGTTAGCTCTGCAGATATAC
This sequence comes from Vandiemenella viatica, assembly GCA_031002005.1. Lineage (NCBI taxonomy): Eukaryota > Metazoa > Arthropoda > Insecta > Orthoptera > Morabidae > Vandiemenella > Vandiemenella viatica. Next base: position 180,736,447 of record CM061921.1, on the reverse strand, counting down.
TCCCTTTCAGCAGTGAACCACTAGAGGAAAAAGAGGATAATCTCTGACCAAAAGCATCACTGGTGCTGGCATGTGCCACATTTATAGTTGGCTACACTCCGTCGACTTGAGGGTATCGATATTTCAGATCAGGTCACCTGGAATACACAACAAATGGATACTGGGTTTACTACACAAACAATCCACCATTTCCCTAAGGGACTCTTTAAACAACCTAAACTCTCGACCACCACAATCCCCATCTGAGGAGGTTCAGATCAAGTGGGCCTGGGGCCGCCAAGTCAAAGGATGACAGCTGCAGTACTGACTCAGTCTTCGGAAAATACGCTAAACTGGTTGAACAGTGATATAAGCTCACTTTCAAGGAATTTAAGCATTTACGACTGCCCCCACACGCTGCTTCAATGTCCAGAAACCTTATGCCAGTCATCGACAGGCAACTATCACACAAGCTACAACCTCACTGACTGAGTTGCAAATGCTATGGTTTGTAGCGAAGACACTGTGAGCAGCTACATCAAGGTGACCCATATCACATCTGCTGCAGTCTATATAGCAGCTAATGCAAAATTGGTCTTCTAATCCTAACAGTCAATCGACAGCTACTGACTTGCAGACAGTAAACTCTCAGATACTAAATTAAACAAATCTAAATCACTAAAACAGATTGGGCTACTACTCTTGATAGTCACTCAACAGTGAAGCTTCGTTAGAAGAGCATGAACCTTGCTTACAAGAGGAGTTTTGCAGGTTTAAAGTGAATAATTCTTAATTGTAGATCCTTAAATGTGAGTTTCTATGGAAAGTTATGTGTCCAGCAAATTTACGAAATGAAAAGGTCAATACAAAAAAGAATTTGCTAATGCAACTAAGAAACAAGCAGATGAAAAGTTTCCTAGTTTCTGGATTAAGCAAGCAATTACTGAAGATTCATTACAGACAGTAAAATATCAAAACCAGTACATTACTTACTAAAAGAGAGGTGCCATTCAAGTATGGAAGAAGAAACGTTTGCACCTTTCAGGGCCTGAAGAAGAGACTAATCTAAAATAGTAACCAAATGAGAACAGCATTACCACATGTTCAAACAAGAGGTTTTGAATGGGTTGTGCCCTATTTAAAAAATCAGCCCGTATGTTCCAGTAAAGAAGTTAACCATTTCCAGTGACCATAAGCCTTTAAAATTAATTTTTTCAGTTTTTGATATGACTTTATGTCAGTTGAAACTCAGACTTCAAACATAGGAATTGTGGCAAGATAGTATAGTCGGCAATATTCCCAGGTCACCTCAGCACACGATCCAGGATAGCATTCACAGTAACGGTCAGATCAGTTCAGGTCAGCTCAGCTCACGATCCAAGATAACATTCACACTAGCGGTCAGGTCAGCTCATGTCAGGCCTCCGAAAGGAGGGCGTAAGAGCGGGAAGTGGTCCAGGGCACCCTCGTGCCCTTGGGGTTGGAAACGTCCCCTAAAGGCGGATGAATCAGAAACAATCATCGGCATGGGGATGCAGAAGGCATCGGGAAACCACTGCATTAAAGACCCAAAGGGTTCCCCGAGGACATGTAATCCTCTCAAATTACATTTATCATAATGGCTTCTTCCTGTGTAAAATATTCTGCAGGTAAAATAGTACCCCAATCGGATCTCCGGACAGGGACTGCTCAGGGAGGACTCATCAGAATGGATAGAAACATTCTACAAGTCGGAGCGTGGAATGTTAGAAGTCTTAATAGGGCAGGTATATGAGGAAACTTAAAAAGGGAGATGTAGCAACTTAAGTTAGATGTTGTTGGCATTAGTGAGAATAAATGGTAGGACCCACAGGAATTCTGGTCTGAGTAACACAGGATAATTAGCACACAAGCTGTCAATGGAGTCAATCGTGTAATAACTTACCTGTTTCCCTAAACGGGTGACTTATTGTGAGCAGTTTAGTGAAAGGATTATTTTGATGAGGTTAGAAACTAATCCCGCCCCAACCATGATGGTACAAGTGTATATGCCAACGTCGCAGGAATATGACGAAGAAATAGAGAAAATATACGCCGAAATTAAAGAATTAATAAAATATGTTAAGGGGGGAGGAAAATCTAATAATCATGGATAATTGGAATATGAAATTGGGAGAAAGAAAAGATGGGAATACTATAGGAAGTTTTGGTCTAGATGAAAGAAATGAGCTAGGAAGCAGGTTGTTAGAATTTTGTGAAAGATATAAGCTAGTTGTGGCAAACACACTGTTTAAGAACCATGCAAAAAGAACAAACACCTGGAAACGTCATGGCGATACAGTCAGATATGAGTTAGACTATATCGTGAGATTCAGGAATCAAGTTCTAGACTGTAAAATGTACCCAGGAGCAGACGACTCAGACCATAATTTGATAGTAATGAAGTGCATGCTGAAATTCAAGCGAATAAGGAAGCAGCATAATCAGTACATACTGGAAGTGAATAAACTGAATCAATCTAGCACGAGAGGAAAATTTTCAGAAATGGTAGACTTAGGTCTAAGAAGTAACTCTGAAAGTAGCTCAGCCAAAGACGACTGGAATGCTTTAAAGGCTGAAATAATGAAAGCAGCTAAAGAAACATTAGGCTTTAGGGATCAAGCCGCCCGAAAACCTTGGATCGCAGAAGAAATTTTGGAGCTGATGGATCAGAGGAGAAGGTACAAACATGCTCAGGATGAAGCAGGAAGAGAGCAATACAGGTAATTTAGAAACCAATTAAATAGAAAATCCAAAAAAGCAAAAGAAAAATGGCTGCAAGATAAATGTGTAGAAGTAGAAAAGGAAATGGTCTTAGGTAAAGTACATGTTGCATATAGGAAGATCAAACAGAGTTTTGGAGAAATGAAGAAAAGAGGTGTGAACATTAAAGATGTCAATAGGAAACCACTTTTAAGAGCAGACGATAGAGCTAACTGAAGAAAGTAATACATTGAGAAACTGTATGATGGGGATGACTTGAACAATAGCGTAATTTAAAAGGAATGCTATGTCGACATTGACGACTTAGGAGATCCTCTTTTGAAGACAGAATTTAATAGAGCTCTGAAAGACTTGAAAGCAAATAAGGCAATTCGAATTGATGAGATCCCTACAGATCTTCTTAAATCCCAAGGAGAAGATGGACTCGAAAGATTATTCAAGCTGATATCAGAAAGTTATGAAACAGGAGAAATTTCAACCGATTTTAATTAAAAAAATATCATGTTCACACATCCGAAGAAAGCACAAGCCGACAAACGAGTGAATTATTGCACAATTAGTCTAACTTCACATGCTTCAAAATTACTGACCAGAATAATATACAGAAGGATGGAAAGGGTAGTAGAAGAGATAGTAGGTGAAGATCAGTATGGGTTTAGGAAAAATCGCGTTACAAGGGAAGCAATTCTGGCTTTAAGATTAATACTTGAAGGGCGGATCAAGAAAAACAAAGATACTTTTATTGCGATTGTTGATTTAGAAAAAGCTTTTGATAATGTTAGGTGGGACAAGATATTCAAAATTTTAAGGAAGTCAGGTCTAAAGTATCGAGATAGAAGAATACTTTATAAACTAATAAGAATCAAGTAGCTATAATAAAAGTACACAATAGTGAGAGACATGCATCAGTTAAAATGGGTGTGAGAGAAGGTTGTAATCTATTCCCGTTATTATTCAACTTGTATGTAGAAGAAAGTAAAAGAAAATTTCCATGTGGCATAAGTGTTCAGGGATAAAAAATCAGTATGCTACGACTTGTAGATGAAATTGTCTTGTTAGCAGAAAGGGCAGAGGATATTGAGAGATTAATGAATGTCATGAACAAAATACTGAAGGAAGATTTTGGACTCAAGACAAAAGTTATTAAATGTAGCAGAAATGATACCAAGACTAGTAGATTAAATATCAAAATAGGATCCGATGCAATAGGAGATGCAAGTGAATTGTGTTACTTGGGAAGCAAAATTACAACCCATGGTCGAAGCAAGAATGATGTTAAAAGCAGAATAGCAGTAGCAAAAAGAGCCTTCATGAGAAATATTGACCTAGGAATTAGAAAGAACTTATTGAAACTTTATGTATGGAGCGAAACATGGACTTTAGGAATACCTGAAAGAAAGAAAATTGAGGCATTTGAAAAGTGGTGCTACAGAAGAATGCTGAAAATTAAGTGGACGGGCAAAGTAAGAAATGAACGAGTTTTGGAAACGATGGGTGAGGAAAGAAGTTTGTAGAAGAATCATACAGAAAGAAGAGACAGGCTGGTAGGTCATATTTTAAGACATGCTGGACTGGTTAATTTGTGGTGGAGGGAACAGTCGAATGTAAGAAGTGTAGAGGAAGACAGAGATTAGAATATACGAATCAGAAAATAGAGGACGTGGGTTGTAAGGGGTATGTAGAGATGAAGAGGTTAGCACAAGATAAGAATGGATGGAGGATTGCAGCAAACCAGTCTGACGACAGCAAAAAAAAAAAAAATATATAACCTTAAACGTCCGGAAAAAAATTACAGGATTAAATTCAGCAAGAACGACAACTTTTAATAATATCCTATGATTTCAAGTAGTAGTGTAATATTTCTAAAGTTGTCAAAGTATTGTGCAGTAGTTTAATGAGCTTGGCTAGTGCATAGCCATTCTTGTTGCTTCAAGCACAAGGAATTATAAGAGCATGCAACTTATTGTGGGAAGGAAGTTCAGTGGCTGATCTGACTGAATGAGGTTGGCAAGCAAGAATAAATTAATGGGTTAATACATTATTTAACGTTGCAAAAGAGATTTTAAGTCTTTGGAAATAAGTAATTTCGTTCTATGGTAATTGAAGAAATTTCTAAAGGTTTATAAAAGGGATTTCATAAATTTGGTGGATAAGAACTGCCGTCAAGGTTTTTAGCAAATGACAACCAACACATATGTAGTTGAGGGTAGCTTCAAAGAGCCTTTGAAACACAGAATCGGCAGTCTACATTCAGTTTAATTGGAAGCATATTCACATCACTCAAGTTTGTTGATTTTGAGATAGAAAGTGTTTAAAATATAGTAAGACTGGAGTAACACAGTTTTGTTAGAAACCTTTGTTTGAGATCAACCATGGTGGTTTTAATGCTTGGAGAGTGACTGTATCACTTTACGGCTTGAAATTTCGCTAAAAAAAAAGATATAATGTTAAAAAACTTGTGAACTACTCAAATAACGTTGATAGTGGTGGTTTTGGAGAAAAGAAAATTGAAGTTAAGAACTTGATTAAATCTAAGTGTGAACTTTACTTCTGTTTTATCATTTGTAGATGTCTTAATATTATTTCATTAACTTTATAGCAGTTATCAAATTATTTTCCTTCGAATATGAAGGTGGTGATTGAAATGAGTGGAATATGCAATCTATTTGGTAACAAATTATTTTATTCAGATCGTTCATTAAAGTAACCTTCAAAGCCCAAGGTAATAATACCGAGCGTGGTGGGTGAACGGTTGACGATCTGGCCTTGCATTCGGGAGGACGCGGGTTTGAATCCCTGTCTGGGCATTCCGATTTGGGTTTTCCATGTTTTCCCCAAATCACTCCAGGTGAATACCGGGATGCTTCCTTCAAAAAGGCCATGGCCGAATTCCTTCCCGTTCCTTTTTCCCATACCATCCCGCCTCTAATGACCTTAGCCGTCGACGAGGCGAAAAGCAATAAGAAAAACCCAGGGTAATATTTGTCTCCGCAATTATTACTGGCGTAAAAGTAACCATTCAGGTGATGAAAATCTAACACATCCAAACCCGTTCCATTGCAGTCATGGACACATTGTCCTAGGTTCTAAAAACCACAGCAGGAGCCGCAACAAGCTGACAAACACAAATAAGTGAGACGACAGAGGGAAACTGTTTCCCTCTCAACCTAAAGAGCATTGGCTAGCTAATGCAGCAATAGGGTACAATGGAGTACCAAGAAGTTGGTGGCCATGCAACAGATTCAATTAACTTAAAATTGAATTCCAAAGAAGAACTAGAGTTTTAAGTAATTACACGCCATGTCTATCAAGGTTAACAAAAGAATTAACAGGAGATGTGAAAGATAAAAGATGTACACATTCTGGGAGACAATAAAAAAACGACATAGAAGAATATGAAAGTGTGTATGTAAGTTGTTGAAAGAAAAAGCTCTCACACAATAATATGGAATGCCTTTAGATATTACAAAGACACTGAACCTTGTTTCCAAATGTTAGAGTTTCGGAGCATAGCGAGCAAGGTAATAAATACATCTTAAGCATCTAAATAAGCCAGCCAAGTATCTAGTGTACTTGAGAGACAAGATGCAGTGTCAGTAAATCACTAGTCTAAAAATTAATTCTTCATTATGGGTAATGGCAGCCATATCACGAGTCAAATCATGCATATGGTATGTAGACTTTAATGTTAAGAGAATATTTACTGCCACATACTAGCTACCTTCGAATGGTAAGCTTGCGAGAATGCACAAAAAGCCCGCTGAATATCTAAGACACTGTATCACCAGGGCACAAATTGACTGGGACACATGGTGGTTTTTGTGTGTAATAAAACACCTCATTCACCAACCAAACTACTTCTAACAAAACACTTTTTGGAAGCACAGCAAACAAATGCGGAAAATCTCAGCAAAAACTTTTATTCGAAGAGTTGGTTGAAGAATTACACCACAGGATTCATGAAATGCACACATATGTGCAAGAGTGAAACCAATTTTGCAAGGAACTGTATGACTGTACCTGAAACGGCGAATACTTCAAAATAGGAGATAGATTCTTGATAACAGACCAGTATTAAGGTTGTCGCTGGAGTTCAAGGATGCATCAAAACATACTTATGCGAAGAGAAATTGAGTTCTCTATATAAGGACTGTTCATAAAAACATAAAACTTTTGAAATTGTAAGTAAACTGATACGTTGATCGAGTTTTTGCAAAAAAGCAGTGTAAGCTGCATTCTTTGCCACCAAGATACTGCTTTCAACATCAGACTAACTCTGATCAGTTTGAAACTATATCCTTCTAAGCAAAAACGTGCAGTGTTCGCTCTGCGAATTAATGACACAATGAAGATAGACTCATGGAGCAGCGTTGCACTGTTTAAATATGCATGGACATTGCTTCAGAAAGCTTCTAAAGAGAACTGTATGAGTGATACGCAATGTTACTAGTGGTTTAAGCATTTTAAATCGGGAAGAGTATCAATCGTCAAAGAGCCAACACCGGGACGTACATTTACTTCAACAAACAATGAAACAATCCACGCTGTTCAATCTATGGTTCGTGCGAACTGTCATTTAAGTGAGCGGGAGGCTGCAGAAAAAGTGAGGATTAGGATCGTATCCTGTCACAGTTTTCACTGAAAAACTAAGATGCATCGTGTCGCTGCTAAACTTCTGCCATAGTTGCTCACAGATGATCAAAACCAGTCAAGAATCACTTGATCGTGAACAGTAACAAAAACTTTATGACAAGCATCATAACACGTGATGAAACATGGGTGTATGGCTATGACGTGGAAACCCAAGCACAATCGTCACAGTGGATCAGTCAAACATTGCCACAATCATGCATGAGGTGGTCAAAATTGATCGTTTTCTTTAACTGTCATGAGTCTATTCATCAAGAATTTGTGCCACAAGGTCAGACTGTCAACATTCATTGCTACCTGACAGTTTTAAAATGTTTATGAGAAAGTGTGCTCCAGAAGATACATGAGCTGTGGAAGAACGACAGCTGGATTTAGCACCACGACAAGGCACTGTGTCACTCATATCTGCTCATTCAAGAATATTTGGTGAAGAACGTAACAGCCATAACTCCCCACATCCCTTACTCATTAGATCTGGCCCCAACAGATTTTTCTGGTTTCCCAAAATCAAAATTTTTTTGAAAGAATACTATTTACGAAGTTTTTTAATTTACTGGTGTTGATAAAATATATTATTCTGTAGCTAAAGGGAACCTACAATTTATGCGTTCCCTTACAAGTACTCGGATGATATGCTAGTTAAGCTATTGGAGAGTAATATTTACTTACATATATTTACAGCTATTGGATGGGTTGGAATTTGGCTGCTTGAGAGAGTTAGATATAGCATACTATTGCTAACGTTAACTTTAAGCCTTTTATGTCCCTCATCTCATCCTTCTCATCTCCTATTTCTGCGATGAGAACATAATTAGAAATACTGTAGAAAATTACTGGAAGAAGATGTTAGAATACAATTTAATAGTCCCAGCCAGGGTTTGAAAGCCTAGAGCTCTTCTAATCTCCATATTTGGTAGGATAAAAAAAGGTTTGTTCATTTTAATGCCCTGGCATTGCGTTCAGGAGGACGCGGGTCCAAATTCCCTTCGGACCATCCTGATTTAGATTTTGCATGGTTCCCCAAATCACTCCAGGTGAATGCCAGGATGGTTCCATCAAAATGCTATTGCCGAATCCCTTCCTTTTCCTTTCCCACAGTCCTTTCCCGCCTCCAATGACCTAGACGTTGACGTGGTGCAAAGCCAGAAGAAAAGAAAAAACCTATTTGGTAGGCATCTGGGAACGTTCAGAGTTATAAGCAGCGCTCTGTTTTCCAGCGCCTGAAGTATTTAACGTGACAATCGACCGCTATGCTCCACATCTTCAATCGATACAAGAACGTGGACTGGATGATCGCAGTGTACAGGAGCATTTTAGTGTCCGTGGATACAGGGGCGGATCCAGGGGGTGGGCTAGGGGGCTGAAGCCCTCCCAAACGTATCTAGGTCCACCCCTGACATTGTAGTTTTGAGACTTTTTTTTTTTTTTTTTTTTTTTAGCTTTACGGATTTTTCTCGACTCAAGCCCCCCCCCCCCCCCCAAAACCAAAATCCACTGAATGCAAGCCCTCTGAACCAAAATTCACTCAAGCCAAGCCCTCCCCCCCCCCCAAAAAAAAACAAAATCCTGGATCCGCCCCTGCGTGGATAGGCTGTCGCCTCTCAGCAAGGGGTAGAGACCAGCTGGTTTGGCCCATAACCTGATTTTAACTTCATCGTTGTGTGTAGCCTACGTCAGCCTTTTGTCTAGAACTTCACCCGGTCCTCCTAATCAATGTCTACTGTTGCAATCTGTGTTCTGTTATTTAAAATTATTATTCTTGTGGAGAACTAGATCGGCTGGCCCTTAAATCGTTAACTTTTATTCTTCAGAGTTTACACTACTGCGAAAGCTTTTCCAAGTTTTTGGAACTTTTCTATGGTGTATTTTAAATTTCTATTGCTGGCGTAGAGTGCAGTGTCGTTTATATATAGGGATATTGGGTTTCTGTTAATTCTGAAATATTATCTGGCATCCAGCGCCCATTTATATCTTTGTAAGCATAGCGCCTGACCGTGGTCGTCTACAACGTTCGCGCCCAACCTGCTCTTCTCATAGCCCACTGGTTGAATGCGCGAACCTATACGGAGTGCTGGGACTCCCGTTCTGGCGCTAGTGCTGGATGGTCCTTATCGTCTGACTAATGTAAACTTTGCCACACTCACATGGTCTGAGTTTCTCTACAGTACGACACACTAATTTTCCGCAGATAAGACATTGATTGTGTGGGATGAGGAAAGGAGTCAATTTACTGCAAAGATATTGCGTAACAAAACAACTATAAACATACATAATGTGCTAGCAAATGCTACAGGACAATGTATAGTGACTATAGGAATCTTTATCGTAAATGATATTGATATATAGGTAAAGTGATACCTATGAGTATTTGAAACTGGGACCGCAGGCTATATGTGGCTCGCAGGGGACTGTGTACCAGTGGGCAAATCAAAGGAATGCGGTGTATTCTGCAAGGGTTTTAAATGCGAACATATTCAGAGCTATTAATCAAAGATATTTGTAACTACCTTGAGTGTATGATGGTTCCCCACGAAACGATTTGTATATTTGAGAGTGAGGGCTGCGACTAGGAGAACCAAGTTTATCGGAATTGCAAACGTAATTTTATGGCTGCGGCTGGTGAGATAAAGAGTGTTAGCTTTACCCAGAACAGTAGTTAATTTTCAACCATATCGCACATCCATATATTCCAGGAATTATTGTCGAAAGTGATTAGCAGCGGATGAGTAGTTGTACAATGAGACCACCAGACAAAACGGCTCTTACGCGTGTTTCAAAGCACACAGAGAACTTTTTCTAGTGTATGCAAATGAACCATATCAGTTCCGTGATCTTGCAAGCACCTTAGAATTTGGGTAAATTCTAGTTTTCTTAGCCTTAGAGCATAAGGGAGGGAGTAAGCCTTACAGTAAACATATAATTTTCAGTTTGCAACTATAGGATATGAGAAAACCGTTTCATGCAGAAGCCGATACTGCAGAATAACTTAGTAAATAAACCGATTTAACGACAGTAAAGTTACTCAACATACAATACAAGTGCTAAATAAACATGTTGTAATAGTAAAGAACTTTTAAACTAACCTTGAACAGGGTAATCCATTATTATCCAACTCGTAAACAATAGATTTCTGGTTACGTGATAATTTCACTAATTCTCAACACTTTTCAACGCAGTAAAGTAATTTAATAATAATAATATTTCAAAGGAAAGATAAATACACTAAAATTCCGTAGTTTCAGACCATGCAAATAAAGAAAATAATATGAAGACTTGATCATAAATCACCGTATCAATGTGGCTATGCCACGAATTGACCAATGACAAAAAAATTCATATAGTTTGACTGACGCAGAAAAAAAAAAAAAAAGAGCACAGCTCTTTCGTCAGATTTCCCGGTTTGGAACATTTGCGTATTTCTCAAAGGAAAAGAAATAAATTGCTCAATTTGTTTAAAAACAAATTTGAAATACTGCAAAAGCGAATATCAATGATTTTTTAAATAAAAAGTTGACGTTCGGTGGAATCGAACACAGCGTCGTTACGCGCACGGCTAAACCGACGCTGATAGATAACAGTCTTCTCTATATGTTATACATCATTCATACACAATTTTTACAATTTTTAACATCCGATTTCTTTTAAACAGAGGCCCACCAGGCAGAACTGCTTCAGGGCGAGAAACCTGAGGTGGTGTACTATTACCAGACTTGTCCGTTATATGATCGTGATTTCCACGCCGAAGACCTCTCCTATTTAGATGCTTTAATGACATTTTAAGTGTTTTGCAATCTTGCTGATAATTACCTTTAATATCAACATTTTGACTCAACTAGGAAGTAGTATACTACTTTCTTTTAGACATACATGATGCTCCAACGCCCATAGTTTTGATTATACCATACAGGAGTTGGAAAGGGTGCAAAAAGGGCTGCTATATTTATTTCTTGAAATTACCGCAGAGCGTAAGCAGTAACAGATATGATAAAAGAGCTGGAATGCGATTCATTGGAAGACCGGAGGAGGGTGAAGAGGGTCATGGTAGTACACAAGGCGTATATTGGTGATGAGGCATGGAAAGATATTGATGGAAGAATTAAAAGTAATCCATGGAAGGGAAAAGATGACCATGACAACAAGCTGGTACTCGATTTCAGGCACAACGGTCTAGGAAGATTCTCTTTTTTAGGTAAGGGGTCAGGGATTGGAATAAGTAACCAAGAGATAAATAAGATGAATAATTTACCAAAAACCTTGAAAGAATTTAAAGTTGAAATTTTTAGAGGGCGAATGTAGGTGGGTGTTGGAAAGGGGGTAAATTGGTCTGTAGGGAAATTGCCACCTTGCATTAATTTTTTTGTTCTTGTTTGAAAGCGGGACACAGTTTCATTAGGAACCAATTTGCAAAAAAAAAATAATTTTTCATAGCTACATTGTGGTGTGTAAATGGAATATTAAAATCAGTCTACATTAACAATCGATTATCGGCAAAGTAATGACATGTCTTGCCATTTACTCATGCTGTCATGGTTAAAACTTAGTAGTAAGGTAGTTACAAATGAAGTATAATTTTCTATTATACATGAAAATGTTATACAGCGAATTCTCTTATACTATTCTTCAGAATATATCTGCAATAATATGTTTCTGTTCGGAAACCATGGATCTTAAATCTCTCAACACGTGATCTGCGGGTTGTGTATGTTTGGCTTTTGAAGTTGCCGGTCTGTGTAAGTGTGTACTATTTTGAAGAGTTGTAAACAGAAACTTCAAATCGGTGCTGACAACAGTTAATGTTCTGTTAGCATTCTACATAAAATTTAATCTGTGCATTTTGAGTTCCTACCTTGTACTATACACGTTTGTATGCTTGCGTGATGTTTTGCAGTGTAGGATGAATATGATTTTTCTTCTGGACATTTTTTCGCATGGTAAATTCGAAAGCGTTGAATGTTTTCTATGCCGAAACATTTTCGCAGACACTATAGATAACCAGTCCTTGGTTAATTTGACATTGTACAGTTATTGTCTTTTTGTTTTTAAAGAGTTAATAATTTTTTGACGTTAAATTTTGTGCCTTCAGGTTCTGATTAGGAGTATTTGTAGTACGTTAGGAGTTCGTACACACAATGTATTTTACTTTTCTTGGTAATTGTCTATATCGGTATATTTGCTTAGTTTGTTATAGCTGTTTGAGTGATAGTTTCATAGGGAAACTAAAGTTTAGGGGCTGATGAAAATTTTACATAAGCAGGATTTGAAACTGTATATTTCTATGTTTGTTAGCTATAGAACAATGTAGTTGAAGTGTAGGGATTTCACTCGAAGATTAAAATTACATGGTCCACATAATGAATAAGGTGGGAGTGCTGACTGAGTTGTACTCCTTGATATGCTTGCATTATGTTTTACAGTTTACCATGGATGTAGTTTTTTAGCGTATTTTCCTACTCAATTCAAAAGTGTTAAGAAATGAGGTTGAATGAGAGTAATGATAAGAATAGCTACAGCACCTTATTTTAACAATCTTGTGTGATGTAGGACAAGAAGATTCTTGGGGGAAAGTATCATGCTGTATTGATTCAGGCAGGAGAAGAAAAGAAATCATATCTTTATAGTCTCAGAAGTTTTTGAATTTAATATATGTTAAAATTCAGGTAAAAATAGGGTACCTGAATATTTTTGTTTTGCCCAAAAAATATTGTGGACCGAGATACATGGCATTCCGTGCACCATTTATCACTTGCGATTTTTTCCATATTTTTTTAAAAGTCCTCCATCTTCAGAACAGTGCAAGATATTTTGTTGAGATTTTTTAAAATTTTATTATTATTATTTGCGGATAAGCCCATTAGGACTACGCAAAGTACTCAGAAGCGTTTGTTCGCTTTCCTTTGTGCCCATATTTCCTTCATACGCTTGCTATGGGCCTCTTTTCTCTCATCAGACCATGTTGTTCCTGATCTTTTCTTTAATCTTTCCTCCCGGTCAACTTGCCACTTGTAAATTTTTGATTTAAATGTGTCTCTGTTTTCGAAATCTTCTGGAACAATTCCTGCTAATTTGAGGTCTTTCTTGATTTCTCCAATCCATTTCATTGTATCCGATACTGATTTACTTCGGTTTTCATAGAATTCAACTATTTGTCTTGTAAGTCTGTTAGGGTTCATTCTTTAGATGTGTCCATAAAATTTTAGTCGGCGTTTTCTAATATCACTGTGAATGTCTGCATATTGTAGAATTTCCTGATTACTTTTGAGTCTGTACTGGTCTCCTATGAGTCTTGGGCCCAAAATTTTCCTTATAATTTTGCGTTCTTTTTTCCCAATGTTTTCTATATCTTTTTTTCTGTTAAAAATAAGTGTTTCTGATCCATAAAGACATTCTGGTTTAATAACTGTATTGTAATGTCTCAGTTTTGTGTGCTTGGAGATGCATTTTTTGTTGTAGACATTTTGTGTTAGGCAATAAGCTGTTTCCATCTTCTGGCATCTAATTTCATTAGCCTTTGCTTCAGTTCCATTCTCTTGAATTGTTTCACCGAGATACTTGAAGTATGAGACTCGTTTAATTTTTCCATATTTTGTCTCCATGTATTTTGGTGTTTCTTTATTGCAGGTCATAAATTCTGTTTTCTCGAATGAAATCTGTAGACCTACTTTCTCCGCTACTTCTTTCAAGAGTTCGATCTGTTTTTGGGCTATTGCAATGTCACGGGTTAAGATTGCTAAGTCGTCTGCAAATGCTAGGCAATCTATCTTTAATTTTCTTCTGCCTAATTTAATTGGCTGGTCAATTCCAAGGATTGATTTTTGTATCTGCCATTCCTGTAACACTTTTTCAAAGACGCAGTTGAACAGTAATGGAGAAAGTCCGTCTCCTTGTCTTACTCCTGTTTTAATAATGAAGGGTTCTGATATCTCCCCTAAAAATTTTATTTTGGACTTTGTATCTGTTAGTGTTTGTTGTATTAAAGTAAGAGTTTTGGGGTCTAAGCCTTGTTCTTTCAATATTTGGAATAATAACTCTCGATCAACTGAGTCATATGCTTTTTTAAAATCTACAAATGTGCATACTAAACGGTTGCTACAAATTCTTTGATGTCTGAGGATAAGTTTTAGGTTGAGTAGCCTATTTGTTCTGTGCAAGATCTACCTGGTCTAAATCCTGCTTGATATTCTCCGATCCTTGGTTCTAGTTGTTGTTGAGCCCTATCGAGGAGACACTGGGAGAAAATTTTATATGACACTGACTTTATTTTGAAGATAGTAGTTTTCTGCATAAAATGATATACTCAATTTTGAAATATGTATTCAACTTTATTTGCTGCAGCCTTCTAAATTAAAAAAATAAAATAAATTAAAAAAGGAGTCCCAAAAATTTTGAGTTTTTTTTTTCTGTTGATCAATAACATTGAGTACTTCATCCCATAAAATCTACACAGACGGAAAAAAAAATCCCAACACCAAGAAAGACTTGTGTTAGATAAACGAAATTTGGTAGGCGTGTTTATACATCTGAAAGATGACATCGATTAAAATTTCGCGCTTCGCGCATAAGTGTGGCGCTAGTAGCGCTACTCAGAGCTTGCAAATCAGGTTTGCTTTAAATACGCGCTGTAAAGTTTGTGAACGTTATTTACCGCCGAGATTTGACATAGTGAGTTGATGTTAGCCAAGAATGCCTTTAAGAAGACGAAGAAGCCATTATCAACAGCTCACCGAGTTTGAACGAGGTCGTGTAATAGGGCTACGAGAAGGTGGATTTTCTTTTCGCGATATTGCAGAAAGACTTGGCCGGAATGTATCCACTGTGCATGATTGTTGGGTGCAGTGGTCAAGGGATGGTACTGCCTCAAGAAGACCGGGTTCCGGGAGGCCACGTGGCACTACTGAGAGGGAAGACCGCCGTATTCGGCGTACAGCTGTAACGCATCGTACTGCGTCTGCGGCAGAAATTCGAGCTGCAGTTGGTACCACAGTGACACAACGAACTGTTAGAAATCGGTTACTTCAAGGACAGCTCCGAGCCAGGCGCCCTGTAGCGTGCATTCCACTGACTACAAGCCATCGCCGTTTGCGACTCCAGTGGTGTCAAGCCAGAGCTCATTGGAGGACGGAGTGGAGATCTGTTGTGTTTTCTGATGAAAGCAGGTTCTGCCTTGGTGCCAGTGATGGCCGAGTGTTGGTCAGAAGGAGGCCAGGGGAACGCCTGCAACCAAACTGTCTGCGGCCTAGACACACTGGACCTACACCTGGAGTCATGGTCTGGGGAGCAATTTCCTATGACAGCAGGAGCACTCTTGTGGTTATACCAAACACACTGACTGCAAATTTGTACGTCAGTCTGGTAATTCAACCTGTAGTGCTGCCATTCATGAACAGCATTCAAGGGGGAGTTTTTCAACAGGATAACGCTCGCCCTCATACCGCTGTTGTCTCGCAACGTGCTCTACAGAGTGTCGACATGTTACCTTGGCCTGCGAGATCACCAGATCTGTCTCCAATTGAACACGTATGGGATATCATTGGACGACAACTCCAGCATCATCCACAGCCAGCACTGACCGTCCCAGTATTGACAGCACAAGTACAACAAGCATGGAACTCCATACCACAAAGTGACATTCGAAACCTGTATGACACAATGCATTCACGTTTGCAGGCTTGCATTCAAAATTCTGGAGGTTACACCGGCTATTAATTTAACAGTATTTCACATTTGAAATGCATTTTCTTGAGCTTAAATTAACCTGTGATCTTGAAAATTTAATCAATTAAACATGTTAACTTGACAAATGCATTGTCCAAATTTCATTACTCTACAATAATTTTTTCTTGGTGTTGGGATTTTTTTTTTCCGTCTGTGTACATCTACATATATACTCTGCCGTTCACAAAATTGTGGGTGGCAGAGGGTGCTCAGCACCAAAGCTAATCTCTTTGCTGTGCATTCCAATCCCTAATGGTACGAGGGAAAAAAGAATTCATATAAGAATCAGTCCGGCACCTTATTTCTCTAATTTTATCTTTCCTGTCCTTCCGACTCAAATAGGTTGGTGGAAGAAGTATTTCACTACACTCAAAAGTGAAAGTGGGAGTACGCATGTTTTCCAATAAGTTTAAACGAAACGTGTGTCATCTATCTACCAGAGACTCCCAACCTAATCTACTAATCAGTTCTGTGATGCTTTCAGAAGGACTGTAGCAAGCGGTCACGAATCGAGCGGCTCTTTTCTGTACTTTCTCTATACTTTCGATCAATCCCTTACGAAACGGGTCCCAAATGGCACAACAATAATCCAAATGTGGATGCACAAGAGATTTGTACGCTATCTCCTTTGTTTGTTCATTACAATTTTTCAAGATTCGACCTATGAATCACAGCCTAGAATTTGCTCTACCTACTAATGAATTAATGTGTACTATGTCCCATTTCATGTTCCTTTGTACTGTTACTCCCAAATATTTCATAGAATCGACCATAGCAATAACTGAACTGTTTACCTCGTATTTCTGAACAATCGGATTCTTTTTGTTAGTTATGCTCATTGTCTTGCACTTTTTACAATTTAGAGTAAGTTGCCACTCAGCGCACCAAGCCAAAATAACATCCAGATCGCGCTGAATTTCTAAGCAATCGGCCAAATTTCTTACTTCCCTATAAATAACCGCATCAACAGCGAACAATCTAAAAAGGCTTTTCACTTTGTCTCCAAGATTGTTTATAAAAATTAAGAAAGAAGTGGTCCTATTACACTTCCTTGAGGTACACCCGATGTAACATCTAGATTAGAAGAACTTTCTCCTTCAACGACAACATACTGCGACCGACCAGTTAGAAAATCCTTTATCCATTCACAAAGCTGATCCGATATACCGTACGCTCGAAGCTTCGCTAAAAGGCGGTTGTGTGGCACAGAGTCAAAGTCTTTCTGGAAATCTAAAAAAATTGCATCTACTTGTGAACCTGCATCGATAACTTTCATTACGTCGTGTGTAAATAGGGCCAGCTGTGTTTCACATGATCTTTTCTTCCGAAATCCGTGTTGATTTGTTGTAAGCAAATTATTATCATCTAGAAAATTCATAATGTTCGAGCATATAATATGCCCCATAACTCTACTACAGACAGATGTTATAGATATGGGACGATAGTTCCCAGGATCACTTCGATCACCTTTTTTGAAAATCGGAGTTACTTGCGCGATTTTCCAGTCTGAAGGTACTTTTCGCTCTTCTAATGATTTACTGAATATAAAAAGGACAACTTCCACTTTTGAGTCTTGACACATATTAGAAACACTAAAATTTTGCCATATATTTTACAGGATTACTGCAGATCGTGATTCCGCCAGGATTTGGCATCAGCATACTGCTGTGGTCAAACACAATACTCCGCTAGAAATTATTTCCGAAGTACTTTGACGGTTTCATGCTGGTCCAGGCAGTATTACAACCTAATTTCTGGTTGAAAATAATGATCCAGGCTGTATTACAACGGAATTACTGCTTGGTAAATAATATGTATTGCGACTGACTACAGCAGTATTACAACGATATTATTTAATGTTGTTGTAGCGGAATCGCGATCTGCAATATACCCCATTTTACCAGTTTCTGTTACATCATAGTCTTATATTGGTCTCATGAAATCAAAATCTAGTCTTCAACATGGCATTTTAATTCTTAATAAATATAAGAAACAGACAGCTTTTCTTAAAAACAATGAAAAAAGTTACAAACAAAAACATATTAAAACTCACAAAATATATTTGGGAGTTACAAAACATTCCTCTTCCTGTGCACTCTGCTTAGAACTGAAATTAGAAATTCAATGAACTAAAAATTTGTTGAACTGCGTCAGTATCTTCCTTCGATACTGAGCGATGCCTTCCTATTAAACCAATAGGAACTGGAGTATCCACAATCTTCAAAACATTGTGAATTGGAAGTGGTGTTGCTGTCTTGCAGCTGGAAATCTGTCTGTCCTGAATCTCGGACCAGGATTTTTTTTGGGCAAAACAAAAATATGGAGGTTTCTTACTTTTACCTGAATTTTATCATATGTTGAATTCAAAAACTTCTGAGACTATGAAGGCAATCCCCTTTCCTGAATTGATATGGATTCAACCAGTTGTTTCTCATTTCCATTCTCATGTATGCTCTGGAAACATGTACTGTGTTTGATTCTAATCGTGATACACTACAACAAAGGCATTAATGAAGATTTTAATTTATTTTGTAGTGCTAGTGGCTTAGCAGTATCGTGGTCTGGAATTCAGCCGAATTACGTTAGCAGACTAAAGGTCTGTAACCTGAAGTTCCTTAAAATTGTACTGAAAAACCAGACCTTTGTCAAGTGAGAAGTGTTGGTGTATGGATAGGGTTTGGCACTGAATGAGTTTCAAGTGAGAGGTCCTCAAGAATTTATGATTTTAACATCTAAAGAGAGTGCAAATCACAAGAACTCCACTTGCATACTTGGAAGAAATAGAGCGGGAGTGAAGTCTTTTAGAAAACCTAGAAACAGATTGTACTAAAGCACTGTAAATTTGTCTTCAAAAGAAATTCATACCTACACTGTGCAGAGCTCATTTTCCACAGTTGTACCCACTTAGCTGAAATACTCTCTTGATGATGGTTTTTATAATAATTCCTGTATTAACAATTAATGACTGAGTCAGATGGGAGCTCCTCTATAATTTTGAACCAGCTCAGAAGTAACTGTCCTTTTGTTATAAAATTTTTTTTTACGCACATTCCTTGAGAAATGTGACTTAAGGAAACTTGTAGGAGATACTAGATGAGTAAAATCGTTAGAAATATGGGCAGTTCTGTACAAGTTATGATGCAAGAAATACATATTATTACTTGTTAATGTTCCTTATAGCTGTTTCTCAGTATTTTTCAAGATAAAACTGCATTCTGCATCCATATGACACATAGAAAAAACACTTGTTGCTAAATGCTGTACATTTGTATATGATAGCAGATATGTTGTACCATTGATCAGTTGCTGAACTGTCTATGATGTTAATAATCTAATGCATTTCACATTGTATCCAACTGCTTACAATGACATGTCAGTAATATCGGAGGTTGTGCTTAGATTGAAATACAGCCTGGACCACAATACATCCACAGAAAAAAGGTCAGCAGTATTAGTGGAGTTTGTGGTTACACTGAAATGTAGCCTGGACCAAAATGAAAACTGACACTGCATTTTCTTGTAACTGATTTTGTCTTAAAGAGATTGGTTGCCATTTGAAATGCATTAGATTGCTAATGTCGTTGACAGTTCACAAATTAATCTGTGGTACAATAAGTCTGCTGTCTTCTTTCAATGCTGCATGTTAAAAAATTATTTGTGCCGATACTTTTCCCCTACATGTCACATGGAAGCAGAATGCAGTTTTTTTTCTTGAAAAGCTGCAAAAAGCTACAAAGAACATAAACAGGCAATGCTACGTATTTCTTGCATAATATCTTGTATGGAAGTTCCCATATTTCAAACAGTTTTATTCATTTAGTATATATTTGATGGTTAAATGTACAACTTTTCTTAAATTACAAGGAAAGGCGAAAAGGGCTCATCACTTACCAAAGTCTTCAACTTTGGTGAGTAATGAGTAGTTTTCCCTTTCCTGGTTCCTTCAACTTTGGTGAGTCATTTTCCCTTTCCTTGTAATTTAGATTGCCTAAAGCTTTTTCCTTTGTTTAAGTACAACTTTTTAAAATCATATTGCTTAAGGAACGTGTTCACAAATGTTCATAACAAAAGGAGAATTCCTTCTGAGGTGGTTCGCACTACGGGACCACCACTGCCACTCTACCTCTTGTATTGAAACCAACATAACATTCATAGTTCCACATGGCTGCCAATCTCTTAGCTGAAAATGATGCAAGGCATAGGTTCGTGGCTGTGTAGTGAAACCCACACCAGAGGAAATAGTGCTTTTGGTTTGAAAGTTTCTACACGTCCATTGGGAAATATTATTTAAGAATATGTGTACATTGTAGCTACTAAATACATATAGCTTTCTTGCTCCTGGGAGGGTGACACACATTGATATTAATTCCCGACATGTTTGCTGAATTTCTTCGGCTTTCTTCTAGGTGAAATGGCCCATGTATGTGATTTTACATTTTGTACTTAGCATGTAAAATGCATCTAAGTGTAATTTGGCCCTAGAAGAAGCAGGGAAACTATTTATTCTAGCCATGGAAGCAAAATATATACTGATTGAGTAATGGAAATATATAGCCTACTAATCGAGTAAAGTCACTCAAAATACGTGAATTTTTGTTCAGGTTATTATGCAAGAAATGTATTTCTACCAGTTGATGTTTATTGCTGATGTTTCTTATGCTTCACTTATTGAAAAAAAAAATGCATTTGAGATCTATATGGTGTGTAGGGAAGAAGTAAAAACGCCCAAAATGTTCTGTAATATACAACACTGACTGGTGGTAGCAGATATATTGTGCCAGAAATAACTGTCTATGATGTTACTAATCAAATACATTTCACATGGCAGCCAACTTTTAATGACCAATCCAACTACAATAACAAGTGCCTGTTTTCATTTTAGCTCTGGCTGCGTTTAAACTTAACCACAACTTTTGTTAATATTGACTTTTTTCCTTCAGTTGTCATTCTACTTCTGTTTGAAAGTAACTACTACCAATACCGATGTTAACATATTGCAATATGCTACCATGTGAGAAACATTAGGTTTTAACGTCTGAGACAGCACAGCAATTTCTCTGGTGCAACATGTCTGCTATTGTTACAGTCTGCTTTAAATTACACAGTTTCACGTGCTGATACTGCTACTGCTAACCTACATGCCATATGGTCCCAGAAAGCTTTTTTTTTTTTTTTTTTTTTTTTTTTTTTTTTTTTTTTTTTTTTTTTTTTTTAAAAAAAGAAAAGCTTGCTTGCATGGAACTGCCAATATTTCGAACAATTGTACTTGATCAATATATGTTTGGTGTTGACAGTATTCTTAAATATTACCTATCGAGCAGATGTACAATTTTTCAGACCGAAAGGACCATTCCTTCTATTGTGGTTCTCATTGCATAGGTGTTCATAACTTGTTACATTTGCATAATATCAAGAGAAGACTTTAAAAATTGAAATTTTTGTCTCTCTTCAGACTTAGAATTGAAGGCAGTTGTGATAAGGGTGTAATCCTGCATGGACCAGAGGAAACAGTTGCATGATCCCAGCATGTTCTTTATCTTTGTAGTATGTTTGCAGTTTTTCATCAGTGAAGTGGGATGCCATGTGGAATTACAGATCATTGCTGAAAGTAGTTCCAGCGGTATTGTGTTGTTGAAATTCTGCAATTTTTTCTCCCCATTTCTTGTCTTAAATCCTCTCCCAGCTCTAACCATTTTGAGGATCAGTGAAACATTAACAAAATAAACAAATAAGATGAAAGAATTATTTACTGTAGAATTCCAGGTACAGATTTTGGGTCTGTAAAGGAGTATATGATACCTGTGGAACTGCTTTATACCATGCGAGCTATTGGCATAATAGTACTGTGGTGTACAGTTGTAAGATACTTATTTTCAAGTAGTAATTAGGTTGCAATACACCTGATATCAGGCGTACTGCAATAAGCAAAAAAGATGATGTCTTACTTCCTTATCAAGGATAATGTATTTGGATTAATTAGCTGTGACTATAGTTTAAGCGCTTTGTCTAGCTTCCTTTTATCAACTGCCAAGTATAGAAATAGCATAATTGTTCCCATCTCAGTGGAAGTTGCGGATAGAATAATCCATAGCAGCAGTTGTCCTTAGCACCTGAAATTTCTTACATGCATTTAATTGACTGTATGATTCAAGAGCTAAGAAATGTACTGTTGATATAACGGCACACTATTCGAACCACTACCTGGAATGCTCACAGAACAGTGGCAACCATGTTGTCATATTTGTTATGATAACATTGAATTCTGTTTTGACATATGTCGACATACCCTAAAGCCATAATGTGTCTCATAGTGCATTATGTTGACTGTCTTTTTAATAATCTTTGCTAATTACTGTAGATATGCTAATCATCATGGAATCATAAAACTTATGCAAAATATCATACGTTAAACATCAATTTACAATGTAATAACTCCTATTGTCATACCTACATTTTGAATATGCTAATTTATATTCTCTCTTTTTTAAGGCTGTGATGTACAAATTTTCTTAAATAATACTGCCATGGGAATGTGTTCACTAAGTTTCAGTCCAAGAGGACAATTCCTTATATGGATGTTGGAGGGATACAGGTGCTATAGTTGCTTCCAAATGCCACAGGATGATAGCTGAACTGATCATTTTTGTGTATTTAATTATCATTTATATTAATTACTGTATGTATGTATTCTTCTGATATTTTGTTGACAGTTAGCTTGGTACTTACAGATTTAATGGTTTTATCTCCAAATCCTCTATGATTCACTTCAATATGATTCCTCACTAGCCAGCTGTTTGCCACTTTAATTGAATCTCATTAGCTGTAATCGTAAAATATCTTTCTTTTGTTAAAGTGTTGTGTAGCTATATGCAGATTGTACTGAAGATGGTGTAATACACAGTGCTGATAGTTAAGTGGAATTTTATTTCTATTTTTGAGGATATTTAACTCTCTGAAAAATAGAAACTAAATCCAAGATATGCAGCAGTTTCATATATTATAACTGTACCTAGGTTTCCATTGATCTATATTCAGTGGTGATAAAGTTTAACATTGATAGCTTTCTAGAATTACTTCTTGTATTTTAGAGATAATTTCTCATTTCATATTAAATAAGTTAAGTTGATGAAATTAAGTAGTTAATTTGACTAATGTGTTAATTCCATCTTGAACCGACTGATGAATGCAAGGTGTGGTTTAGTGGCATGATTTTTAAATATTTTGATTGGCTGATCGAAATTCATAATAGTTTGGGTGTGAGACTAGATAACTCAGTATTATTGTAGTTAAATTGAGTTACAAGTAATGTATTTAACTTGTATAAATACAGGGAGTTTTTTGATCATCAATAGAAGGATTGTGAGCAGTTTCCTAATTAATTTAATTGTATATTCTAGGAGTGACACAAACAGTGGGGTTTGTTTGAAGGTGACGTCCTCACACCAAGCATTAGCACCAGCAGAATCTGCAAGTTGAGCGCAGACAGGTAGGTCATGCAATATTGCGAGCATTGGTAACCTGGATCAAGTGGCTGTAGGTACTCAAAAGTTTTTCATACAGTTTTGGTAGATCTAAAGGAATACACTGATATAATTTGTGGGCTTGAGATTATGTTCACCCTGTTCCTTCTTATGTTCCAGCCAGAATAGGTAGTACAAATGATGTTACATGTAAAGTTCAGCATAAAGTGTGTTAAATTTTGTGTATGCTTCTACCAGAATCTGCTATTTAGACTTTGAAGTCCAGCAGTTTCTGTTCTTGTTGTTTTTTTATTTTAAAAAACAATGGAAAATGTGCATTAATTACCAGTAGTTCATAACTTAACAATTTCCATTGTTTAGTAGAAATACCTTGTCATCATCTCAAACTATTTATTCAGTTAATATGAACATTATCCTCAAGAAGGAACTTGCAAGCTTAAATAATCTTAGTAATCGTCAACATTTTAAAATCATCAATATAATCTATTTTAACCATGATAAATTGTTGAAAAAGGAACTTGAATATTAAATCAATAAGTGCATGGGACATAACTGTGACAAGGTGTGTGAATTCATTTACTTTCTTATTATAAAAATTTTGCATGATTGTGGATCTTTTCTCTGTTAGTTAGAATGATTGTTATTTCCATGTGATATTTGTCTGCTACTAATTTTAAATTAACTTTAAGTCATTTTCAGGACTGCTCAGTTAAATTAAACCATTTGCAGATATTGCTGTATCTTTTTAATTTGCTGTATCTAAATATAAATTTTGGATTTATTGAACATATGAGGTGCTATTTGAGAACAAAACAAAATTAAGCAGAGAGGATGAAGTTTCGCTCACAGAAATAATGACAGGATGGTTTAGATAAAATAACTCAAATTATTTAATTTTTCATGTTTAAACTCTTTGGCAACAGAACAAAATGGTGTGCACTTGATGTTAGTTGTGGGGTGTTATTCTCATTTGATGACCAGACGGAACTTTAAATTCTTCAAATTTTTATGTGTCTAAAGCATGTTTACTCTAATAGGTTTCATATGGCAAGATTCTATGACAGAACTTGGTAAATTGCAATATTATAAGAATGGTTCCACACACTGCCTGCCCTACTTTTTTTTGGTATGTCAACCATTAAAGGCACAATTCTTTCCTGGCTTAAATTGTTCAACTCTTTCTGCTGTCATTACTGCCAATACTTAGAATTTCTTTTTGCCCTGTTTGGTCTTTTTACTATATTCTTTTCTCTGGACTACCTCCTGATTCCCTTCATATACATTGTTTTCTTTTATTCTTAACTCCCTTTGGGTTTGCTATCCATCTTCATTTTCTAACCTTGTATCTCAGTTATCTCCTTTATATAATTGATTGTGGCCATATGCATTTTTAGAAAATTTCAACCTAGTAATCTTGATACATATACTGCATCATAAACTGTGCGCAGTTTGTGACCTAAGCACTATCTTGCACCTCCCTGTAGATTTAAATTGATCATTCCTCTTTTGCCAAAATTATTTCTGATTACTCTGTAAAAGTTATTTCAGTGGTACAGACCCCACTCCTCTTTCAATTGACTCTTTCCTTGTCTCCATTAACGTCACTTTCTTATATATCAAAAAAGTACATCCTGGAAATGTCACCCTTCCAGTCTCTCAAGCACATCCTTCCGCACTTCCTTGGCCAACTCCATTTTTTTTTTAAACTTCTGCTTCATATCTTAATTTTATCAAATAAACAGAACTGTCATAGGTACCCACATGACCCTATCCTATGCAAACCTATTCCCATGTTGTCTGGAGCAACAATTCCTGAGCAAAATCTCACTCAAACCTCTTGTGCAATTCAGATACAGAGATGATATATTTATGATCTGGAAGCAAAGTGAAAACCACTTACACAACTTCCTCCCCTAAACAATAGCCATCCACTAGGATTTAGTCCAACATACACTTCACCTTTCTTGATGTTGACATTTCCTTATGGAAAGGTGGCCTATGTACTTCTGATCGCATCAAATCTACAATTTTACAACAATTCCTTCATTTTGACAGGTGTAAATCTTCCCACACCAGATGTTCCCTTTCCTTATTGCTTGATCATCCAGGGGACACATATGTTCTGATGAAGAATCACTCACCAGATTCTCTCAAAACCTACCACTAGTTCCCGTTTCTGACTGCTATCCCTTTGTCATGTACAGAAACAAGTGTCTCATTATACAATCCAGCCTACACACAACTACTTCACTCCTGCACCAGTAAAAATTAACTAGAGTCCCATAATAATAACGCAGTATTTTCCTGGTGTTGAGTCAGTTAACCTGTTCCTTCATTGTGGGTGTGGATTCCTTACAATACTTTTCTGAAATATGCAGCCTTTTACAAAATCCTGTCCTATGCTCCCCTCCCCTCCTGTGTGCATCAACAGATCACCCAATCTCAGGAACATCTTTGACCATAAATACCTTGTGATTCTCCCAAACTGCAACATAAATTTTTCTCTTGCAATAGACCGCACCGCCTTCTCCAATCTGACTACAGGGGAAACTTTTTCCATCATTGCACGTGTCACATGCACCACAATACACATCATGTACCATCTCACTGGCGTCCACTGCACTAGTTCATGTAAAGGCTTCATCAGTAATATTCGGCCATCCAGATTTGGGTTTTCCATGGTTTCCCCGAATCACTCCAGGTGAATACTGGGATGGTTCCTTCAAAAGCCCATGCCCAAATTCCTTACTGTTCCTTGCCTCCAGTTCTTTCCTGCCTCTGATTCCCTAGATGTGAATGAAGTGTAAAGCCATAAGCCAAAAAAGAAGAAAAACCTCACCACCAATAAACTTTCCATCAGTATGAATGACCACAGGCAAACGACAAACACTTCACACCAGCTACCTAAACCACACGGTTCAGCCGATGCCAGTTCCTATAATTTGATCAACTTAAACAACTGTCTCTTCTTAGAAATCACAAACCCCTCAGAACTCCACCGATCAGAACTAGCCTACCATAATATCCTTCATATTGGGTATTCCCTGTCCTAACCTCCGACAAGACACTTCAGTATACCCAGCACTTATTAATATTATTTTTTCACATACTTATATACCGATCAGCCAGAAAATTATGACCACCTTCCTATTATCCGGTATGTCTGCCTTTGGCATGGAAAACTGCGGCAACGCATCCTGGTGTGGAAGCAATGAGACCTTGGTAGGTTGGCACCACATCTGCACATACAAGTCACCTAATTCCCCTAGACTATGGGGAGTGGAGTGATGAGCTCTGACACCACATTCAATCACATCCCAGATGTGTTTGATCGGGTTCAGATCTTGCGAGTTGGGGGGCCAGCACATCAGTTGCATCTCACCACTGTGATCATCGAACCACTTCATCACACTCCTGGCCTTGTGAAATGGTGCATTATCTTGTTGAAAAAAGCCACTGCCATTGGGAAACAATGGTTGTCATGAAGGGGTGTATGTAGTCTGCAACCAGTGTGCAATGGAGTGGGAGTGCCACACAAGCAGCAGCTTCCCGCTTTGCTCTCGACATTTTGATTGGGAAAACTGAAATGCAGAACTTTCAAAAGTCACAACGGTGGAATATTAGTGTTTTAGTGAGTGTATGAGTAAGTGAATCAATAATCGCTAAACAAACACTGGCTCTGTGAACAATTATTTGGTTTGCGATTGGTTGCGGCAGTCACCGGCTTCGCTGCACAGTTCAAAGTCATGCGACGTCAGCATGTTGACAGCTCAGCAGTGTCCAACAACTGCAACGTAAGTAAAAGGCGTACACAATACCATGGTGGCGGCTTCCTCAAGTGCAAGTAAAACCAATGAAGACCCAATACTAGCTGAAAAATATGAAAATCTGGTTGGCTATTTAAATGAGAACTTGGGCAAAAAATTGAATGAAACGCTGCTCCACGAAATTAAGGAAATGAGGAACTTAAGTCAAATGGAAACACAACTTCTCGGCCAAGCTATGCTGTAGCGGCCAGTAAGGCAACGAGTTTTAACAAAAAATAAAATCACATCCGCAAAAACAAGTTCTCTTTTCGTGAGTTCAAGATGTGGCGAAAACCCAAAAGTAATTGTGGAACAGATTTCCAAAATTTTATTCCTTACTAGATCATCTTCACCTAAAACCACTCTTGAGACTTGGGTTTAAAAAGTAATGTGATCTGAATATATGCATAAAAAAACATAAATCTCCTTGAGAAACTTTAATCTGAACTTCAAACTGTCCTGTTCTTATACACATGCCACCTTACTAAGTCGTGATATATTTCTCTAGTTGATCCTCTGTCCACATTAAAAGCACAAGCTTTCAGCTACACTTCAACTTTGACTGCTGTCACTAATTTCATACCATGCTCTGGACATAGTTCTGTATTCTGGACTTGAGGGATATTCAGCACTGAGTTTGTCTCAGTGAGACAATTCCCACAGTTTGAGTTCAGAAGCACTGCTGCTAACCAGGAGAAATCTTGTAGCATAAAGCAAATGTTGTGGTTGAGTGGTAATGCTCTGGCCTCACATTCAAGAGGACACAGTTTCAAATCCCTGTCCAGGTATCCACATTTGGATCTTGCATGGTTTCCCCAAATCAGTCTAAGAGAATGCTGTGATGGTTGCTGTAAAAGGCCATGGCCGAATTCCTTCCGGTTCCCTTCCTCCAATGCTTTGCCTCTAGTCCTTTCACGCCTCTAATGACCTCCATGTTGATGAGGCAAAAGCCATAAGGGGGAAGGGGGGGGGGGGAGCATCACTGGTAAATTAAGAATTGAAGTGAAATAACATGCATCAATAAAACTCCTAGATTTAGGCAATTTATTGTCCACAAATTCCAATCTCTTCAGCCTTCCCGTGTAATACATTGCTGTGTAAGACTCATAGCATACTTGGTGTCTTCACCAATTTCACCACTTAAGAGAGTTATTTAACCACAGAGAACTCTACTTGTGAAACTTCTCATGTCATTTTGGGCCAAACTATGAATCTGTAATAAATCAGAGTCATTCTTTAAGGATAATATTTCATCAAACGTCCTTACTATCTTGTGGCTTCTGATGATTTCAAATATTAATACCTATGATTTTAATTTTTACTTTACTGTTCATGATATGAAATCATAAGATCTGGATGTGGTACGCTATCTCTTTCATACCTACCCATACCACTTCTGTATAAAATGGACACCGGTTTTTTCTCACTAAAAAATATAAACTACCAAAAGAGGAATTTGTATTTCCACTAGTTGATTATATTGAGCTTTGACTTTTTTTTTTTTTTACTAATTTTGGTGATACATTATCTATGAGCGTTCTGGTAGCTCAGTGGCTAAGGCGCTTGCTTTCAAAACATTCGCTACTCCTGCCCCGGGCACGAATCCCGGCAGGTGCAGGAATTTTGAGAGTTGTGTTTAATCATATGAGCTATGCCAGGGCCTCCGTGGTTCGGATTCCACGTTAAACTGTAGGTCCCAGAGGAAAGGAACTGGCCGTCCTACCTCTGACACAATGGCTTAGTATGCCTCCTGCGGGAGGATGCAACCAACCTTCGGGTTGTGGACTAAGTTAAGTTTTTTACATTATCTATACTCAGTTATCTAACTTATTTATTTAAATTTTATTTTTCATTTATTTAATTTTGGCATATGCTCTTCAGTGGTTTCCCTCTACCTCATTTTTTTTCGTATTTTTGTTGTTAAAATACTGTAGTAGTATATTCTGCTGTGGTGACCTGACTAATTCTTTCACCAGTATCATCATTCCGTGCAAAGGATTATCGGTCATCATAATGTTGTGGCTGCCTCAGGAATTATACAAGTCTGGCCAGCTCCATAGATATTTACATTTAGTACAATAGTACATACAATACAAACAATGTCACTATTCCCCTCAATTATTGCCTCTTTACCAGGGATGATAATTGGACTACAGCCTTGGCTACAACAAGTGAGTTTAGGTGAACAAGCTCACGTGGAATTAACACCCTATCTTACAACTGATGTGACCAATCCTTAACTATATAATCAGTTCTGTATCATCCCATCTGACAATGCCGGACCTTACTGCTCTCCCGGACATCTCCGTCAATCTCGTCCTTGGAATTGTGTATGCCTCGAGAGGAGCCCCTGACCAGGATGACAGTAATGGGCATCTCTGTGTCTACAGATGGCCACTGCTCTTTCCAAGACAGCATCCCATAGTGGAATGTGGAACCTATTTCCTCACTTTGTTGCAACCTGTGGCATATATTACACCAAGTATTTACCACACCTCCCTGAGGACTGGCCATCACTCACTGTTACTAAACCTAATTTAAATATTATGTGCAAACAAATTCTTAAGTCTTAATAGCTGTATTCATATATATACATATATATATCCACCTTCATCTGTGGTAAGTATTGGGTCATATTTCCCTATCCTTCCTTAGTTCTATTGCCTTAAAGCATTTTCCTGCTCATTATATATATATAGGGTAGGATCGGAAAGTAGTAGGACTAAATTTCAGTAGCGCAAACGGAGTGCTGGAGGGGGGTCGGATCACCTGGGCATGATGGTGGGGAGCCCTCCGAAGAGACTGATATTTTTTCCAGTCGCCTGCAGGCAGTGGAGAGTATGCACACCGATTTCTGTGAACCTCTGTTAAGAAGTGTTGTCGCAATTCAAGATGGCGGAAAATATCGAACAGTCCTACGCAATCAAATTCTGCGTCAAACTCAGGAAAACCGCTACGGAGGCCCTCGGAATGATTAAGGGCGCCTACGGGGATGCTGGGCGTCAACTTCAAGGATTGATGAAAATGTGGCCAAATTCAAGCCGATCCTGGTCTCCAACCGGTGCACAAACATTTGTCTGATTGTTGATGAGTTAGGGATTTCATACGGTAGCGTAACGTCCAAAAAACTGTTATCGAGGAATTGACCATGCGAAAGGTTTGCGCCATGTTTGTGCCAAGATTCCTGACTAATGAACAAAAAGTGAACCGTGTGTAAATTTCCCAGGAAATTCGGAACTGTGTCCGAGAAAACCCAAATTTCCTTGATAATGTGTTTACCGGTGATGAAACTTGGTGTTTAGTGTATGACCGAGTGGCACACCAACAAGTCCCTGCATCCGAAGAAAGCCAGAACGAGCAAGTTAAGGGTCAAATCCATGCTCATCTGTTTTTTTAACTATCGTGGTGTGGTTCACAGGGAGTTTGTACCCCCTGGACTGACTGTAAATGCCAGTTTTTACGTGGACATGCTTGACACGTTGTGCAAAGGTATCCTCCACGTGCAGCCAGACATTGCCAATTTTTGGATGCGTCACCACAAAAATGCGCCATGCCGCACCGCGCTGCTCGTGAGGGAGTTTCTGACCAAGCATAGGGTTGCCACATTGCCTCACCTCCCCCAGCTGTACAGTCCAGGACACCGCCAGACTTCTTCCTCTTTCCTTGGCTCAAGCAGGACCTCAAGGGAAACTGATACAGCTCTGTAGAAGACATCCAAGTGGCCGTGACAGCATCTCTGTAGTTGATTCTGGAAAGCGAGTCCTAGAAGGTGTACACGCAGTGGGAATTGCGTTATATGTGTTGTATCGAAGCACAAGGGGGCTATTTCAAGGACTACTAAGGATTTGTACCGATTAGTTCAATAAAAAAAATTAATTTAATTCAGTCCTACTACTTTCTGATCCTATCCTGTGTATATATATGTAGTAACCAGGAAATAATAGGAGCTAAGTAGTGAATGGATTTACAAAAAGAGGGTAGCGAAATGAACCACCACTTCAGACATTTTGACCTGACCTGGCTTGGCAGTGGGCGGGGCTAGCACCACCATCTTGGCATCAGAGTCTTCCTACACTCAGTATATAAGCAGCTGTGGTAGCTTGCACATCGTGCCTATCATACTTTGTATGCAGTGGAGTGTTAAAATGAACGCTGCAATTGAAAAGCCCGCCAGTTGTGAAGTGCGAGCTGTGATAAGGTTTTTGTTGGCAAAAACTCACAAACCAATTGAAATCTACGCCAGATTTGTGATGTGTACGGCCAACGAATAATGAGTGAAAGCCGAGTGAAGCAATGGTGCGTTGATTTTAAAAATGGCCAAACCAGTGTTCACGATGTGGATCACAGTGGTAGGCCAAATCTTGTGAGTGATGAATTCGTGGCGAAAATCAACGAAAAATCCGTGAAAATTGCCGTTTCACGATTACGGAACTCTCAGAACATTTCCTCCAAATTTCACGTAGTTCATGAAATTGTGGTTGGTAAACTTGGTTACCACAAATTTTGTGCCAGGTGTGTTCCAAAAATCCTAACGGAAGACCACAAAAAACAGAGACTTGCTGCAGCACTGACATTTCTAGAAGGCTACGACAAAAGTGGAAACCAAGTTATCGATCGTATCGTAACTGGCGACGAGACTTGGGTAAAGCATGTCACCTGTGAAACAAAACAGCAGTCGATGGAAGGGGGACACACGCATTCGCCCAAGAAACCGAGGAAGTGTCTGCAAACGCTGTCAACAGGAAAAATCATGGCTACTGTATTTTGGGACACTCATGGAGTGATTCTCATTGATTTTCTTGAATATGGCCAAACAATCAACTCGGAGAGGTATTGCGAAACATTCAGAAAATTAAGACGCACGATACAAAACAAGCGCCGGGGAAAACTCGGCAAGGAAGTTTTGTTTCTCCACGACAATGCTCGTCCACACACAGCCAATCATACCCAAGATTTGATGGTTTTGTATGGGATGCTGCTGTCTGCTCCTCCTCCGATGCAATACTTGTTGCCATCTCTGTCAGGCCAAGGTATCTCTACTTCTGCTACCTGCAACACTGATGAAACCTGTACACCACACACAGCACAAAGTTAACGAGACCAATGGTACCGTAAACTTGACTTCCTTCTCCGTAATGCTGGCCCATGTCGGCCGTCCACTGACTATGGTTGTGTAACTTGTCCTCTAGCACCTGCACCATTTTTCCAACATCTCTCAGCTCACAGAGATGTTGAACCATGATCCACAGTGAGTTCGATAAAATTGAAACCATATTCTTTAATAAACACGTCTTCAAATGTTATATTTACATTTAGAACAATGTTGCGTGACTACACATCTGTCTGTATTACGTGCTCTGGTTGTAACAACACTCACTCACTGCGTGCCCTACAGTTTTGTTCTAACTGTAATCTTCCGGTTTCAGAGATCCAATATCCGTTATCCTTTCTTCTCCACAGAGAATAGTGAGTGTTGGACTGAGGACTGACATAATGAATTTACCCAGATCCAGTGGTGCCCACACCACCACTTCTAATTTTACAATTTTTCCTGTACATTCCTTGGGTACTTCCTTGACAATCCACAATAACTGTATCTCCTAAATCCCATATATTTGTGATGATTTAAGCATGAAAGTTGGTTAGACATATGATTCTAGGCTGTCTGATGCTTGCATTGTAAATGCTCAGAGCTGACCTGTGTGCACTGACACTTTTCTTCGTTGATAATGAGATAATCTCATGAAGGGTGTTTTGATTTATCAGCTTCTACTGGTAAGGGTAGAACTCAGTGAAGTTGAATATAGCACATCACAGACTTTGAAATGAATACGTCTATATCGATAATTTGAACTAACTGATATCTCCTTTCCTCCATTAAAGGAATGGGGAATCTATGATACCCCATTTTATCCCATATTAACTATTAATTATAGCTCTGTATCCAACAAATGAATCAAATGTGGCTCAGTTATCCCGTTCTGAGCTTGCACTATGGTTCCAATGAAGCGATTGTCTTGCAAATGAATATACTGATGCATGGTAGTTAACCCACCTATCATCTCATTTACCCCTATGATCAGCTCCTTCAGGATTATATTTATTATTATCTATATTCGGCAAGCTACTAGGTGACCTTCTTGAAGCCATCAGTAAGTGTCTGGTGCATTCTGACTGATGGTAGTGTTCAGTATTGGTTTGTATAAGCACTCTGAAAAGAATACAACTCAACTCTCTTATAATTCCTGGTTCTGCTCGCCTGGGCCACATCTGTGTTTGACTACTTGGCCTTCAAGTTCCTGATTTTCATGAATCTGCAAAACCAGCCAGACAGTCTGCTGACTCTTCTGGTATTTCTTAATTCCTTCTTGCAATATGTTATCATCTTGTTACCCTGATTCACTTGTTCAAACTTTGAGACCAGATCTTGTAAATTTAAGTAACTCACAATTCCTTATATGGTAGTGAATATTTGCACTCATGTCTTCCCATCAAAATGTAATCTCATTGTCTTCCAAAATACATGATCCTCGTAATGTACTCCTTGATCAATTCAGACAGTGAATATCTGAAAGAAAGAGTGACAGTGTCACTCTACCTGTGCCAACTCCAGCAATGCTTCCCTGACTTACACAAGTTCTTCCTCATCATGTCATGCAAACTACCAGCCTCCCTGCCACGACTCTGCACTTTCAGCACATTCTTTCTCTTTCACTAATAAAACCTTTCAAACTGGTTTGCTTGTACAGTAGTCATCCAGTTTTCTCACCCTTTTAAAACTACATTTGGTTCTTTCACTTAAATTACAGTAAACAGGCCTTCGTAAGGAGGCTGTAACTTCTCAGACCTTCCTCTTCCTAATGCAAAATCCTCCATTAACACATGATCTTCCTGTTCTGATCATATGACATTTTATTCTTCTTTTTCTTTCCTTAACTTCTAGCCTTCTTCATGTAGAAATTTTTTCAAACTAGTTGCATAACTGCCGTGGTTGTCAGCAAGCGACTCGCATATTCATTTTAAAACCCCTGGTATATTAACTTTTTACCAGTAGAACAGTAAATGATGTCTTCATGTAACAGAATGAGGAAAACCATTGTAATCATGTGGCTCTTGAGGGCCCCATTTCTGGTTGTAAGGGGTTGTAAACACCCTTTTGAAGTTTAAAAGTTGGCAAGCATTACCTTAGACTTCACTTGCAAAATTTGCACAATCATATGATAGATTTGAGTTTTTTTTTTTATTTTTTTTTTTTTTTACGGCTTTACGCCTCGTCAACGTCGATGTCATTGGAGGCGGGAAAGGAGGAGAGCAAGGAACAGGAAGAAATTCAGCCATCACCTTTTGAAGGAAGCATCCTGGCATTCACCTAGAGTGATTTGGGAAATCATGAAAAACCAAATTTGGATGCCCAGTCAGTGATTCGTCCTCCCAAATACAGAATTGAGCTTGGGATCCCATTCCTCAAGATAATTTCTTCCACCAGTGCCTTGTGGTACAGCCACTAAATATTTAGTTAAGTAATTCTGGAATATCAAAATATACTTTTATCCTTGCACACTCGTCATGAAAGTGCCGACCAATTCAATATTGCAGTGCTCAGACATGTGCTCCAGTGTATCCATTATCTTCAACTGCATTCTCGTCTTTGGCTTTGTCTGCTTGTTGATTTGGCAGTTCTCATATTGCTTTCCATACTTGGCTACATCCTTCCTCATTCCTGGATAAAATACTCACTTCTTTAGCCTATTATACATTCTGGTCTAACCCTGATGGCACTAAACGTACCTCGTGCATGATGTCCTGCTTTTCCTTGCTTGAAATCAGCTTCGTGACAGCCTTCTGTGTCAGCTTTGTCATATCCCTGTTACTTCTGATTTATTTATTTATTTATTTATCAATCTTGTTCCATGGATCCCTGCTGAGGAAGTACCTCTGGGATGTGAAACATGTCATTGTTGATACATATACACATAATATGAGTCATATCATAGTAAATATATATATATATACATATTTTACAAATACAAGAAATAATAATAAACATACATTTTTGCAACTGAGTTTTGCTAACGTCATAATGAGTACAATTAATTATTTTCTTCAAATTCTTGAATGGAGTAGAAGGAGTTGCCAATAAGATAATCTCTAAGTTTTTGTTTGAATACATCTTTATTATCTGAAAGCTGTTTTATACGATTAGGTAGTTTATTAAACAGATGTATCCCAGAATAATTAACTCCTCTTTGTACTAATGACAGAGATGTTTGTGTTTTATGCAAGTTATTTCTGTTTCTTGTATTGAAACTGTGTACCTGTGAATTAGGTGTAAACAGGTTAAAATTTTCTATGACAAAGCTCATGAGAGAATATATATACTGAGAATACATTGTAAGAATATTGAGTTTCTTAAAGAGTTGTCTGCAAGAAGTTCTTGGTTTTACCCTACACAGAAACCTAATAGCTCTTTTCTGTGCTATGAAAACTTTTTTACTTTGTGAAGAGTTTCCCCAAAAAATTATGCCATATGACATTACTGAATGAAAATATGAGGAGTACACCTGTTTCATTAATTCTAGATCTGCTGTTAGAGAAAGTGTTCGTATTGCGAAGGTGGCACTACTTAACTTTGCCAGTAGTGTAGTGATATGATCATGCCAACAGAGTTTCTGATCTATTTTAATACCAAGAAATTTTATACTCTCTGTTTCTAAGATTGTGTTGTTTTTATAGTTTATACATATATCTGGCTGTGCATAGTTTTTTGTTTTAAACCTAATATAATGTGTTTTTTCAAAATTTAATTTTAATGAATTTGCCTTAAACCAATTTGCTACTACTCTAAGTACTTCATTTACATTAAATTCTATAGTACTGTTTGGTGTTTTACGCACAGTCAGGTTAGTGTCATCTGCAAATAAAACACTCTTAACTTTGTCGGATAAATTTCCAGGAAGGTCATTGATGTATAACAGAAAGAGGAGGGGACCTAAGACAGAGCCTTGTGGAATTCCATGTTTTATTTTCTCCCAGTCTGATGAAGCATCTTTACTTATTTTAGAATCAAAAATTGAAACTTTTTGCATTCGGCTTTCAATGTATGATTTAAACCATTTACCTGCGGTCCCAAAAATACCATAGTATTCCATTTTTTTCAAAAGTAATTCATGATTTACACAGTCAAATGCTTTTGCAAGATCACAAAATATTCCTACAGGATTCATTTTATTATTCAGTTCCTCAAATGTGTTATTTAAAAATGAATATATAGCCATTTCTATGGATGATCCTTTTTTGAACCCAAATTGTGAATTAGTTAGGATATTATAGTGTGTAACATGTTTTATTACTCTACTATACATGACTTTTTCAAAAACCTTTGAGAATGTTGAAAGTAATGAAATGGGACGATAGTTGTCTACACATGTTACTTCTCCTTTTTTAAATAATGGTTTTACAACAGCATATTTTAGTCTATCGGGAAAAACACCTTGTATTAAGGATTCATTACAAATGTGAGCAAGTACATGACTGATACAGTCTGAACATCTTTTCAGTAATTTACTTGAAATATTGTCATAGCTGGAAGAATTTTTAGGTTTTAATTGTTTAATGAGTTTATTTATTTCTGAGACTGTTACTGGTGGCAATTTCATCTCCACAAAGCTATTTGGGAAAGCAGTCTCAAGAAGCCTTAGAGCACTATGTGGGGATTGCTTTTCTATGCCTAATTTATCTACTACTGACGTAAAATGTTTGTTAAATATTTCACAAACTTCCCCTACTTCGCTATACACATAGTCCATTTTGTTCTATTTTTATGTCTTTAGAGTGATTTACAGTTTTTCCTGTTTCAGTCTTTATTATATTCCATATTGTTCTCATTTTATTGTCTGAATTTTCTATTTTCGCCGATATGTACCTTGTTCTTGGCCTTCCTTATTACATTTCTTAGTATTTTAGAATAAAGTTTATAGTGAACTTTCAGCGCATA
Source organism: Vandiemenella viatica (assembly GCA_031002005.1). NCBI lineage: Eukaryota > Metazoa > Arthropoda > Insecta > Orthoptera > Morabidae > Vandiemenella > Vandiemenella viatica. The sequence continues at coordinate 180,699,083 of CM061921.1, read as the reverse complement.
GTTATCTGATTCTCTCATTTTTAAATAAAGGTCCCTCTTTGTTTTACTAGAGATTCTAATACCCTTTGTTATCCATCCCATGCCCAGTTCATTGTTTGGAGTGTTGAGAATTTTCCTTTTTTTGAAACTACCTTCAAAAAGTGTTAGAAATATATTCAGAAAGGAATCAAATTTCGCATTAACACCCTGCGCATTATATACTTCTAACCAGTTTTCATTGTTTAAGGTATCTATGAAGTGTTTTATATTATTTTCACTAATATTTCTTCTATAAACCCAGCTTTTCTTTATCTGTTTAACAGTGTTCCTGGACTCGATACATAATAGCTGGGCATCATGATCTGAGATACCATTTATTACTGGATGTATGCTGTAATTACTGCACTGAGAAATATCCATAAAAAAATTATCAATTGCAGTCCTGCTATTATTTTGTATTCTCGTAGGAAAATTTACAAGTGCTGTTAAGTTAAAAGACAACATCAAGGCTTCCATATCTAATCTATCATTGCTGTGATTCAGAAAGTCAACATTGAAATCTCCACATAATACTATTTGTTTGCTATTTGTAAAACTTAGTAGCAAAGACTCTAAATGAGATAAAAACAGTCTGAAATTACCTGAGGGGGCCCTGTAAATTGCTATCACTATCAGCTCTTCCTTATCATATTCTAGTTTAGTAACACAACATTCAAAGTGTTGTTCTATACAATACTTACTTACAACTACACTACTGCATTCAATATTATTTTTAACAAAAATGGCAACTCCCCCTTTCTCCATTTTACATCTGCAGAAATGAGAGCTTAATTTATAATTTGGGATGGACAGCTGAGATATTCCTGTATCAGACAAATGATGCTCAGATATACACAAAACGTCTACATTAAAATTTCTGGAATTTTGAATCTCTTCTAGGCTTAAGGTAATGTCATCAGTTTTACTAAATATTCCTCTTATATTTTGGTGGAAAATACTGGTCTGAACACTTTGACGCAATGACTTTGAATTGTTTATTTTATTATTACATACTGGTATATCAGTTGGAATTTTTAATTTCAACAAATTATGATCATCAGAGACATTAATTTCCTTAAGACATCTTAATAAATCTATTTTATTTACCCTAAAAAAGGCCGCGACTTAACACCATTTATCACAGGAATACCTCTTTCCCTCACCTGGCATCCTCTGACCTCATCAGCAATAAGAAGCGAAAGCTTCCTCTTACCTCTGACATTCAGATGGAGTCCATGGCGAGTATAACTGTCCCTACCAATGCAGGCCACATCAATCAAACCAATGTGTGAATTAGCCGGCTGCCAGAGAACCCTTTCCAAGGATGCATTTGTACGCCTGATGTTATGCCACATCCAGGGTTTATCGTAACGCTCAAGCAAACCAACAAATCTCACACTTGTCTGACGTGTGTTCTTGGAAATGTGGGCAATGTCTCCCTCAATTGAATAATTGAGGTCTTTATCAAGGCTATTTCCTGGTCCCCCAACAATTACAACACAATCCTCATCTGAAAAATCTTTAACTAGGTCTTTCACATTTGCTACCACACTTCCAAGATCTGCATTTGGTTTGAAAATACTGCAGACTTCATAATCTGGCCCCAAGTCAGACTGAACCATCTCACTGATTCCCCTCCCAGTGACTGCTCCCAAGTAACAGTACCTTCCTGCGTTTACTTTTAGATACACCCTGAAAACTTTTCCCTTTTACTTTGCAAGAACCCAGATCGTTCAGTCCAACCTGACGGTCCTCAGAGTCACCATCTAGATCCTCCAATGGCCGAAACACATTGGATGTCTCCAGCTGGAAACCATCAGACAGACAGCGTCTCCTACCTCTCCTGCCAGAGCTGACTTCCTTCCATTCACTGTTCCGCCTATGCCTAAGAACAGAGTTTTCTGCCTTCAGGGCCTTTAAATCCCTCTCTGCAGATGCCAAATCTGACTGGAGTTTCAGAATCCGCTGCTCCTGATCACTAATTCTGCAGGAGTGACAGTTCCAGGAAATACTGACACAAGAGTCACTGTTAGATACATCGCTGCACCCCCAGTGAAACCAGCGCCCGCAGTCCCGGCATGTCACTCCTTCTTTTACTATCCTTCGGCAGTTTCCACACTTTGTATCCATTGTGATACTTTCAAAACAACTTAAGAATTTACAAGCAAAGGAACTTTAAAAACTTTTACTTTTTAATAAACTACTTGTGTGTCAAATGCCAAAGAAATGCAAAAGTAGCCTTCTACAAAAAATGTTAAAAACCTATGTATATCACTCGAAACTTTTCCTAAAAGTGAATTACAACACCTGACAACTACAAGATTTACAATAAAACTGCACAAATGCAAACAAAAGAACTTTTTAAACAATTACTATGAAATTTGATACCCTAGAACTCTGAATCACAACTAACCTCAAATGTAAACAAGTAAAAAATGCGTTTACACTGTACTGATTATGTATTAAATAAAACGGTTCACTATCACTTGAGAACTTGGCAATCTACTTTGAAACAAAACTAATGCTATTAAATCTTACTTACAATGAACTGCTGCTACGCTATAACAATAATATTAATACTAAACGTATACCGGATGTAAACAAAGCACGAAACACTGAATTTACAATTGACGGATTTATACTGAATAAAACGTTCCACTAACACTCACACTACTAGAAAATGATATTATTCAACGAATTAACTACCTTACGAGACAAAATTTAACTTTTTAACTACAAAAACACAAATTATTAGCACTCGACACGCACTAAAGCGCGCGGCAGACGAATTCCAAAGATATCTCCAACCAGTGCACCTCCATTTCCAGGTTGTCTGATGGACGATAAGGCATTGGCCATGTTATTTTCCTTTCCTGTGCAGTATTCGATTGCCTACTGATGCTCTTTCATTGTGTAATCTGAACATCATTAGTCTGAATGAGTGCTCCTTTCAATAGTTTATGATCTGTTCAGGTACAGAACCTTCAGTTATACGCATTAGCTATAAATTGTTTCATGGCCCACACATGGCCAGTAGTTCACCCTAAATAGTAGGCTGTGACTTTTCTGTCTTGCTCATCGTCTTCAATGCATGTGCTGCCAGGATGTCCTCTTGACTTTGAACTGCCCCAATTGAAGTTTGACTGGTGTTTGATGTGATGGTGAAGGTTTTTTTTTTCGAAATCTGGGTAAAGCAACACCAGTGCCATAATCAACATATTTTTCAATGTGGAGAAAGCTTTTGCCTCCTCCTCCCCCACTGATATGTCTTTTCTTTCTGCAGCAGCATATGCAATGGTTTGACGATATGACTAAAGCTTGGTATGAATCTTCTATAATATCCCACCATTTCAAGGAATCTACATAAGGTTGAATCCATATCAAATCAGGCAGGGGAGTTACCTTCATAATCTCTGAAGTTTTTGAATCTAACATATGTTAAAATTCAGGTAAAAGTAAGATACCTGCATATTTTAGTTTTGCCCAAAAAAAAATTACTGGTCCGAGATACAGGCTGCCAAAGATGGCATCCCAGGACCCATTTTTCACTTGTGATTTTTTATAAAAAAATTAAAGTACGGTACTCTATTTTTGGAACAGTACAAGATATTTTGTTGATTTTTATCTGATTTTAAAGATAATTACTTTCTGTTTCAAGTGATATACTCCAGTTTAAAATGTGTGTTCAACTTTTTTGCTGAAACCTTCTGAATTATTGTTAAAAAAATTAAAAAATGCCAATCCCAAAAAAAAACAAATTTTTGCTGTTGATCAATACCATTGGGTACTGCATTTCCTGTAAAAGAGAACTTCCAGTCTTGAGTTCAACAAGTTTTAGAAACATTTAAAAAGTCCAGAGAATTTTACAGGAACTATATATACATATACAAAAAAAGGGATAGCGAAATGAACCACCACATACTTTAGATGATGGTAACTTGCAATGCTGTAGGTGTACACTTTTATATGTTATATTGAAACCTCAGGGGTGATTCACAGTCAGTGTGTGTGTGTGATCTGCAGTAATAATACTATAAATGCGGAAGTAAGTCTCTGTCTTTTCGTTACATTTTGATGACTAAATGCCTATACCGATATTGACGGAATTTGACAAGAAAATCTGTAGGGAGGGCACAGGACTTTTTTTTCGGTATGCTTTACAGTTGTAGTCACAAAATTTCGAGAAGTTATCGAATGGTGACAGAGAGATGGATGTGTGTGTGTGTTAGTCTGTAATGTTACGTCGGTTGCTCAAGCTGTGCTTCTCGCGCATTATGTTAGTGTATAATTTGTTAATAAATTGCGTTAAAAAAAAACGTATTATTTAGTACAGATGTCGATTTTCTCTGTCCTATTACTTTGTGTCTGCTTAAATGTTTCTGGCACCAGTTTATTTTGCCTTCTTTTTCGACATGCCTTGCCGGCGTAAACTGGCCTAACTTGTAACTCTAGCAGAACACGAGCAGCTAAAGTTATTAGAACCCAAGAATCGGATGCTCATGCTGAATAAAGAAGAAAAGACCAAGCTGAAATAAAGCTTCTCTTAGTAAACATCCCTCCCCCCCCCCCCCCACATCCCCTCACCTTTGTTTGTTGTTCTGTTTTTAAACATGTTGGAAATTGATTCTCTTCAGAGACAGGATCGACAGTAGAATGATATAGTGATGGCTTTCCTGTCATATTATGCCGACTCGGTGTTGTGTTGTTTGGGACCAATCCTTCGTTACCAACAACTTTCTATATTCAATTCTGGCAAAGAAATTCTTAATCCATGCGTACGAAGTCGCGGGTATCAGCTAGTATCTATATATATAAAAAAATGTGATATATAAGACTAGCCAAAAAAAACAGACTTTGTTCAGGCTGGGAATAGGAGTGCTCATTTGAAGCCTCTGTTTCAAAGTGAAGATGTTTCCAGTAGTGATGTTCTGTGTTCTGAATGCTTTAACAGAATATCTGTCATGACACTAACTGAACTTCAAGAAGTCTCCCATGGTGTGGATTATGAAGATTTTGTATCTGCAGCAGAAGATTAAATTCCCTGAATCATTCAGCTGTAGAGGTTGGTGCTAGTCCCATTAAGAAACCATAGTCAGTGAAGTCAAGCCCTAAGTTCTATGCATCAAGAAAGTGCATAGAAATTACTGAAGCTATGGCTGAGTGCACCAAACAAAAACTGACCAAACTCTTCAGTGTTGAAATTTTGTCTTCAGAAGAAAGCAAACCCAAAAAGACTTGTGAAATTTGCCAGGAATTAATATCAAACATTCAGCTGTTGAATCATGTGAATCCTACAATGAAAAGGTGCAACTTCTATCAATTTTCCCAGCGTCCTTTTCAAAGGTACAAATTTTTTATCACATTCCATCTGCAACAAAACAAGAGAAACCAAGAACATTGAAGGCTGAAAAAGGAGTGTTTGGAAAAGTAGATCCCTTTTATGGTCACACTGTGAATGAAGCTGATGTTTACATTGCACAGTCATTTTATCTGGAAGATAAATGGGACTGTAATCACCAGAGCGCCAGCAAAAAAAAAAAAAAAAAAAAAAAAAAAAAAAAAAAAAAAAAAAAAAAAAAAGATGGAGGGAAAAAGTGGTGAAAAGATACATGACTCACAGTATTGAGGAAGCTTTTGCCATTTATAAGAAATAACATTCTATATTCCACATTGGAAGATCAAAATTTTGTCCACTACAACCTGAGTGGGTACACCCACAAAGAGACGTTTGTTTATGTGTGTATTGTGGCAATTTTGAACTCTGTGTGATAATTTTAAAGATCTTACTTGCAGGCAAGACATATGACACCTTGATTGGCCATGTGAAGTCTTTAGTTGCCTGTGATATACAGCGAGAGACCTGTTTGTTTCAGGAATGTGGTGACTGTCGCAGAAATGGATGACTCTTCTTACAGACACTTGGTCTAGAAAAAACAGAAGATGACTCTTCTAAAGTTATATATGCAACACAGGAAGAAAATAAACTCATTAAGAAAACTTTTTCCAGAGATACCTTCACTGAACTTGGGAAATGGACAGAGAAAGCAACAGCACACCAACATTTGAAGAAATTGCAATTACAGCACATTGCAGAAGTGAAGGGATGTGTAGAGGTTGAACAACTATGTTTTGTGCTTCACTGTTAATTTGCTGAGAACTGGACAGTGATTCTGCCACAAGAAGTACAGGAATATCACTGGAGTAATGACCAAATTTCAATTTCCACAGGTGTTGTATATTTTCAAAACAAGACCACAAGTGTTGCAGTTATAAGTGATGACAGAGAACATGACTCAGCACATGCACTGCTGGCAATATGTAAAATTCAACTACATTTTCAATCACGTTCATTATTATTTCTGATGGTGCTCCTAGTCACTTCAAAAATCGTTACCGACTGTTCAAAATAAATAAGGCACTTGTGCCAGTGGAGTGGGTATACAGTGCTACTGGGCGTGGGAAGGGGCCTTGTGATGGCGTAGGAGTCCTACTGAAACACGATGCTACAAAACAATCTTTTCAGACCAAGTACAGAGGCAATTCAAAATGCCGAGGATTTTACAAGAGTGGTGAAGTCATACACATCTGCAGCCCTCATCCTGTTACCGATAGAAGAATTCCACCACCAGAAAATAGAAGAATGGTCCAACAAAACTGTGGCTGTAAAAGGAATTAAAAAATGTTTGGATTCATAGTGATGGGTGAACCTATATTCCATTAATTTTAATTAGCAAGAAAAAAGAAATTTCATTTGACGCTGAATTCCTCCAGGATCTCTGAAATGAAAGGAGAATATTCAGATTGACGTTTTACAAAAATTGATGTTTGTGGCCTGTATACCTGTATATGGCTGTGACTGGTGGATTAAAGAGGTCATAGATATCAGTTGTGAGTTAAATTAGGTGAATTTTATGTTCCACATGAACCTGCTGCTGGATATAGATTTCCAGCTGCAAGACACAGACCAGTGCTCACTTCCAATTCACAATGTTTTAAAGATTGTGGATACTCCAGTTCCTATTGGTTTAACAGGAAGGCATCACTCAATATCAAACGAAGATACTGATGCAGTTCATCAAATTTTTAGTTCATTGAATTTCTAACTTCAGTTCTAAGCAGAGTACACATTAAGTGGTATGTTTTTGAACTTGCACATATATTTTGTAAGTTTTAATATGTTTTTGCTTGTAACATGCTTTTATAATTTCTATTTTTTTTTTTTTTTTTTTTTTTTTTAAGGCTGTCTGTTTATTATACTTATTAAGAATTAAACTTCCATATCGAAGACTATATTTTGATTTCACGAGACCAATATGTGACTATGATGTAACAGAAGCTGGTAAAATGTATAGCAAAATTTTACATTGTTTCAAAAATCCCGGCAAACTCAAAAGTGGAAGTTGTCCTTTTTTTGATTTAAAAAAAATCAGAAGGCTGGAGCAAAACAAGTTGAACACATATTTCAAAATTGATTATATCATTTTAAACAGAAAAATAATATCTTTAAAATAACAAAAAAAAAAAAAATGTAATAGAATAATATCTTGCACTGTTCCAAAGATAGAGGACTTCAAAAATTTTATAAAAAATATCAAGCGAGAAATGGTATCCAGGATGCCATCTTTGAATGCTTGTATCTAGGACTAGGAATTTTTTTGGGCAAAACAAAAATATACAGTTATCTTACTTTTACCTTAATTTTAACATATGTTAAATTCAAAAACTTCTGAGACTATGGTGGTAAGGTTTTTTTCTTCGCCTACCTGAATTGATATGGACTATACCATAACTGCTTGACCACAGTATATGTGGGAAAACTCCATTCTGCCCATATCTTATTTGAATCTGGCTTCAGTCACTCAGCCATCAAGATATGCCTTAAGTATGTTATCTGCTGTCTTAGAAACTCATTTTCTTGTTTGAAATTGAAGACTGTACACTCGAAGCCATTCGAACAATTCTGCTAATCGTTCTGTATGTTTCTTTAATGTAGAACTTAACATAGTCACATCATTGAGATAGGTTAAATATTTAAAAAAAGCAAATTATCCCATTTAACTTCTTACAGTTGATAATAATAATTCTGCACCTTTTCCTTTCATCTTATCCCTCTTGTTTCTTTGGGATAATCAATAATGGCAAATTCCACCCACTTCCACTTGGTATGATTATATCTTCTTCACCAATGTCTTCAACTCCTTCCTTAAATTTTCTGTCTTACTTTCAGGAATCTTATATTGGCACACATTGATTACTCTTTCCACTGCTTCTGGCGTTAAACATATATCTGGTTGCTTGTTTCTCTGGTGTGTTCAGATACTCCATTTTCAACCCCTCCATAATCTGCTATATTCTGTCCCTTGTATGCCCATCACCCTTTCTCAGCAATTTCTCCATATTTCCCCCCACATATTCTTCTGCCACCAGCTATGGTTTTTTTTTATTAAATTAATTAAAAAAAAAAAAGACATCATCTGTACGCAAGGTGACGAATGATTCAGGTATCAACAATCCTTTCTGTATTGTCTGTTTTGCATCACTGTGACCTTCTGCAATGTACTTCCTCTACTTCTATATCTGCACCACTGCTTTTCCATAATCCACTATCTCCTTCCATTTCTTCAAGAGGTTTCTCCCTATTATTCTGACATCTTGTGCTTCATAACCAACTCCTAGCCTTTCTTCAGTGCTACTAATACCAATCCTTCCATAGAAATTGCTCCACCAGGGATTCTTTTTATTGTTATTCTACCTGTCATTTCACTTCTCTTCCCTTAGACACTCCGCCTGAACCCAGCAGCAGTCTAGTGGCGCTGTACCTGCTCTCAACACACTCCAACTCAATAAACATGTTTTAATTGTTGCAGTTTTGATAAGTGCTCTAGCCTGCTCGGAGTTAGTTCTTCAAATTTAGACCGAGCGGGGCGGTGTAACGGTTAGCGTTCTCGCCTCGCATTCGGGAGGACGGCGGTTTGAATCCCCGTCCGGGCATCCAGATTTGGGTTTTCCATGGTTTCCCCAAATCACTCCAGGCAAATGCCGGGATGCTTCCTTCAAAAAGGCCATGGCCGAATTCCTTCCCATTCCTTGCCCCCCATCCTTTCCCGTCTCTAAAGACCTCAATGTTAAAAAGAGACGTAAAGCAGTTAAAAAAAAATCAAATTTAGCTGCTTCTTCTTCTGTTCATCCTATGAACAGTTGTAGTCCTGACCATGGCTCCATTCTTGCATTTTTAATACACAATGCACCTAAAAAAATCAGCATGGTCTCCTATGACTCCTCAAATTGTGCCCACCACACAAAACTGGGTCTTCCACCTTCGTGTCCATCTGATAATTGCCACCAATACTGCACTCTTTCTGCTATCTGAGCCCATCTCTCCAGTCCCACCATTCTGCTCCATTTCTGTTCACCTCTCAGTGTAGTCTTCAACGATCACGTTTTTCCTTCCATATTGTTGTAACTTCCTGTATTGCTGATGCCTCCTTTTATTGCCATGCACTATGGCCCGACCTTCCACATAATTGACAACTTGCCCCTCCTTCCCCCTCCTTGGTCTCTGCATTCTGATGTCCAGCTTCACCCCATTATCTATACCTCCCTTCCACACGCTGTCTTCATGCCAATTTATGATTAAGTTCGTTTTTCTCTTGCTGATAAATTCACCGTTTCCTCAGCCAATGCAACCTCTACTGCTTCTGGTAGTATCAGCTCACTCCCTCTAGTTCTCAGTACTGCCACAATTCATTCATCAAATAACCCCTGCACAAACACAGTGCAAGCCAAACTGTAAATTAAATTTAATGACCGTGCATCACACCCTTTGTAGATTTGCAAAATTCATGTACCATTGCATCTAGTCTGCTTGCCCAGTTTCTGATCACTCCTCCCTTCTCTTGGTGGCATATGCGAACATATTAAATTGTGGGTATCTAGTCTTCTTTTCGGCCTGTAATTTTCGATAAAAACCCCTTGTATATCTTTCCAACCCCTTACATTTTCTTGAACCAAAACTCCCCCACCATGTGTTTTTACAAGCTTAACAAAAATGTCTACCAAACTAAAAGCTGTATCACAGTTGTTGAGAAACTCTTTTTTCCTCCCATAGAAACAGTAAGAAATGAACTTTTTTTTTTTGAAAAACTCCCTCAAAGTTTTTCTATTCAACCTCTTCCACCCCCCCTCCCCCCAGTTACTTAACCAATTAGAAGCAGACATGACAGCAATTGCAGTCTCTACTTGCATTTCTGAAGAATCTCAGTCCTCGCTCTATTCCTGCTGTCATCCAATACACCCACGACTCCTCGCTTTGAAGGCACTGGGGTCTTGACCTCCACTGCTGACGAACTGCACTCGCCACTTTAAAAACCCTGCTGATGACTGCATTTGCTGCTTCACAGCTCATTCTGTTGGATTGACTGCTACAACACTGATATTGTTGGGTGGTTCTTAATTCTTATTTTCTCTTATTTTCCTTATTATACTCTCCTCATTTGCCAAACTGAGACATGTTAATAAGATATGGATGAATTACTACTCGATGCCCAACACTCCTCTCTTGTTATCTGACCTCCATACCTAACAACCAATTTATATGTGGTGATCCGGCTACTTGTTTCACTGGTAACACCACTTCCTGTGAAAGATTCTGCATGTATAAGGATTATCGGTCAATGTAACGTCTAGCTGCCTCAGGAATTATACGAATCTGCCCTACGCTGTAGATATTTACATTGATTACAGTAGTATGTACAATACAAACAATGTCACTCTTCCCCTCAATCACTGCTCATTTACCACAGGTTTGGCTACAAAGTGACTTAAGGTGAGCAAGATTAAAGGGAATTAACACCCTGTCTCACAACTGATGTGACCAGTTCTCAACAATATAATCAGTTCTATATCCTCCCATCTGACTATGCAGGACATTACTGTGTTCTGCCATCGACTGCCCTCCCGGACATCTCCGCCAGTGTCATCCTCGGGGTTGTGTCTGCCTCCAGAGCAGCCTCGACAAGGATGGCAGTAATGGATGTCCCAGTGTCAATAAATAGACAAAATAGACAAGCAGCCAACTAGACCTGGCTGGCTCATGTAGCTAGGTTTTGTTAAGAGTTGGTACTACTATGGCCCTATCAAATAGTTGGAAAATGCTGCCATGTTAATGTCACATAGAGAACCAATGAAAACTGTTAGTATTATATCTACATAGGCCAGTGTCTGCTTTTTGTAACTGTAGGCCTTCCACCACTTTTAGAAGAAATATTAACAGTAATATCATGATGCAAAATGGATATATGGACAGTCATAGTATTATTAATTAATTTCGATTTCAGTTGTGATGGAGCATACATACTCCAGTGGAAATGACTCTACACCTCCACCTACCCATGATCTGATTTTATATAATCCACATACTTTTGCCCTTTTTGAATTTCAACTTTAAACTCCTTCAGGATCACATGTTCCAGTAGCAATATCCCTACACCCCTATTTCCCCTTGACTTGATTTTACATCACCCACCTAATTTTGCCTTATACAAATTCCAACATAAACTCTTTCAGTATTTTTGGTAAATTGCTCATTAATCCCCTAGTTAATTTATTCTATTGCCTGACTCCTTTACCTGTCACCTGAAATAAAGTGTCAGCTTATGGTTATGGTCATTTATTCCCTTCCATGTACCATTCCTAATCCTTCTACCAAAATCCATCCAAGTGTCATCACAATTATAAGTCTTATTAAATCCTAACACACTCTTTACCTGCCTCCTGTCTTCCAATGACTCTCAACCCAGCTGTTTCATCACATCAGTTACTGAAAGCATTTTGCGGTAAGTTCCACAAACAGATCTAGCTGCTCTCCTTTGTACTCCCTCCAACTCTGAGATTTGATACCCAAAATGTGGGTCCTACACCACTCTACCATATTCAAGCAGTGGTCTGACCAAGTTTTTGTAACCCTATTCCGTCACTTCCCTGGTATATCACTTCATCACCCCATCACCCCATCGAATAAATGAAGGATTTTGAAATCTCTTGCTATCACCTGTCCAGTTGTGTTTACTATTGAATGATATGCCAAAATATTTACAGTAAAGATCTTCAACAAGCAGTTCATTCACTATCTTGTAATCATACAAAACCAATATTTTTTTTTATCTGTGTATCTAGTAAGCTGACGTTTCTTAGTATTTATATTAATTCTATGACTACCTACACAGCTGGATATTTTGTTCAGATTCTTCAGCTGCTGTTCAGTCCTCTCTATTTTTAATAGTATTATGTTACATTATGTCAACTGTAATTTCTTACTTCAGCCCGTCAACACAATCATTATTAGAATAATGGATAGCAGTGTTACCAATACACTACCCTTTGGCACTCCAATATTTACTTCCACGTCTTTTGATACTGCATTACCCATCCTAGATCTTTAATTTGTACATATCAAGACTTCCTACACCAAACAAGTCACTTTTCCGTCCTCTCCAATGGCTTTTACTTTATCTATCACCATTTGATTGCTTACTCTGTCAGATGCTTTGGAGAGGTCAGGTACATCACTATCAACTTGGTCTCGTTTGACCATTTCATCTGAAATATCTTGCACATTATATTATACTATATTATTATAACTTTACCTATAGCCACCTTCAGTTTTTGCCATTGGTTTACTAAACCCTCTAACATCCATCATAGCTGTTTCATGATCACTTATTGCTTCTATAAGCTGAGACCTCACAAAACTGTCATCAGGCTTTATAAAGAAGATATCTAACATGCTTGCTTCCCTTATACTCTACTTTAAAAACTTTGTGAAGCCTCCTTCCTGCACTAACATATTTGCATACCTCTGTTCACTTGTGTTATTTATCTTAATTCCCTGGCAGTCAACACCTTGTACATTTAAGTTCCCACCAATAACGACCATTCTACGTTCACTTCTGGACTCTGAATATGAATTTAATTTCTCACCAAGCGCTTCATCATAATTCATCTTCGACTATGGTAGGCAGTCAAGACCCCTTTTTTTTCTTCTGTTGCACCCTAGAAATCTACCCCCTAGTAATTCATAACTATGAGCTATGAACACCAGTGAATCGTAATTGTCTTTGCTAACCAGAATGAAAACTGCTCCACCATTTCCTCCTCTAGCTCTGTCTCGCATTCGGGAGGACGTGGGTTCGAATTCCCGTCTGGGCATCCAGATTTGGGTTTTCCATGGTTTCCTCAAATCACTCCAGGCGAATGCCGGGATGCTTCCTTCAAAAAGGCCATGGCCGAGTTCCTTCCCATTCCTTGTCCCCAGTCCCATCCCACCTTTAATGACCTTAGCCATCGACGAGGCATGAAGCAGTAAAAAAAAATCTTTCTCTGTGGTACACTCAGTAACCATCAAGAAAAACAATTATCTACAATTCCTTCCTTTGACCAAAACTCTATCCCAATAACTACTTGTGGTTTGTATATGTCTACATTACCAAACTATAATTTTGTTCATTAACTCCTTCATTTCACAGTTCACTAGTGACAGTCTTATAACTGACATTGAGGTATTTTTGGCGTTGATCTTCTCCTTCCTAGTTGCAATCTCATTTTTATTATTTCATCAGTTTCTACTATTTGTTTATTAATTATTATTTTTTCCTCTCATGCATCTGCTTTCAGTATCCCTTTGGTAGCATCTTTTTTATCCCTTCACCAGCTGTATCTAACTTAAAAAAGGCACAGTCCGTACCTCATCATGAATGGAAATGGGCATCCTTACAGATTTAGGTAACAGCTAGAAAAGTGCCCCCTCTCCTTTTCTATTTAGGTGTAAGCCATGCCTAGTGAAACCCTACCTACCAACAGTATCCACAGGCGCAACCCCTAAGACAGAACTAATGCTGTTCCCACTCATTTACCTGATATGGCTGATTGTGGTGATTATGGTGACTTGAGATTAGCAGAGAAGCTGTGTATCTACATATCTCTATATCCTGAGAACAGTTGATCCAAATGACTCCAGGCAAATGCCAGGATGGTTCTTTCAAAAGCCTATGTCCGAATTCCTTCCTGCTCCTTGCCCCCAGTCCTTTCCTGCCCTCACCTCTAAAGACCTCTACGTCAAAGAGGCATAAAGCTATAAGCAAAAAAGAAATGGGAAAAACGTTTTCAGTTGAAGTGATTTAAACTTGGTAATGTGTTATACAGAGGGATCCACTTGATTTAGCGTTGAAGAACAGGCTGTGTCAGTTATTATATTTGGGAAGCAATGTGTTGATGAGTTTACTGAGAGATTTACAAATGGTTTCAGAAGGGATGAGAGGGGGGAATGGATACCTATTGGTGTGAAATTATTTGTTATTGATGTTAGTATATTGTTTTGTAAATATTATTTCAATTTTTAAATATCTGAATGTGATGGGCTGAATGTTGTTAGTATACTTCATGAACATTTACCTAATTCATTTTGTCTTTTATTATGAAGGATATGTCTTCAATAGATATACCTGTTCTTAGTTGACACAACATTTGTATCATTATATTTGTATTTATTCATGTCATCAAGATTTCTATTACCAATTGTGTTTTATGCCATTGTCCACATATGTTGCCCTTAAAGCTCAAAGAGGAAAAAATGTTTGCTATTATTTGGCAGAGTAAAATTGGGATAACAGTGATAATGAAATATAGATCTGCTTTACTATTTTTTATTTCACCATGAAAGTTGGAACATACTGCAAATTTGCCAGGTATTTCCTAATCAAAGATTCACATTTTTACTCAGCTGTTTCAAATTTTTACAGGGAAGCATTTATAGAAGCTCTTAGAACATCAGTGATGCTTGTCCTATTCTCACATTGAATTTGCTTCTGTGCTATGAGCAGAATGGATCTGCTTTATTCCATAGGAAGGAGGCAGTCTTGCAATTCTTCAAAACCTGCCTCAAATACTGACTTGTGAGTTTTTAATTTGCCCTAATTTTAGTTTTATATATTGTATGAACTTTGTAGTAAAATTATTTTAATCCTGCTTTTCCAGTTTGCATAATGGACCAACCTTGTGTGCTATGTCAAGCCAGAGTGTTATTGCACTTTCCACTGTTACTGAATTGGATGATGCTGTTGGGAAAACTTGGGGATCTCACGTATATGTCACAGATCTGAATGTGCCATGGCATTGTTACAAGTAAGCATTGCTTATTGTTTATATGGTGAAATTACATGTTCTATTTATTAGATTGTAAATGTTTATTCGTTTGTTGAATAATATCTTGACTGTACTGGTTACATTATTTATTTATCTTCTGTGGTACAATTGGGTAGTATATAATTTTTGGTAGAGTCTTAAATTTTGCAGATAGAGTACTAAATCTTAAAGAATCATCGTTATAATAAATGCACAGCAAATGCCACACCAATAGGAAGTATGACAGTGGACTTATAAAAGTTCATCCATGTAGCACAAATTAAACTTTCCAGGCATTCTTTATGATGTTAACTTCTTCCTCACCACCTGTTCCCAACATTTTGGGGTGGCTGCCTTAGGTGAGTTTTATTCATCTTTGGCATGGTCATATTTGGAGCTATGGTTTTGTGGCCGTATGCTCTTGCTGACGCCAAGTATTTTATACCTACTGCTAGGTCGTACCAAGTACTAATGTGAGTAGTGAAGTGTTGCCATCTGTCTGTGAGATGTGTAACTGTGTGTAGCATGTGATAAGTGTATTTTTTTGTGAAATATGTAGTTTATGGAGTTAGGGACCGTCCTGGCATTTGCCTTGTCAGTTGTGGAAGACTGCCTAAAAACCGCAGTCAGGATGGCTGGTACGCAGGGGCCTGGGCTTATGCCCATTTCTTTGCATTTCCCCAATCCAGTGGTGCAGCGCCTCAGCATGCTGAGCCACACTGGTGGGTATCCATTATGTTGTTAAATACAACAAGAGAAACATAATGAGAAATACTAAGCATTCTGGCAAGGGACTCTGCTGTGTAGTTAAGGGTAAGTGGAGGAGGAAACAATATATATAGCAGGAGTGGCTGGGGGACATTGAGGTGGCATAAATACTGATGTAAGAGAAGCATGTGGGTGGGAATTTTTAGTGCAAGCTGATAAAAATCATGGGAATCAAAGCAAGAAACATGCTACTTTTAAAAGGAAGAAAATGGAGAAAAGTTTGGAAAAGCAAACAGACCCAAACATAAGCTAAAAAAAATCATTTTGGAAGGAAAAGTGGGGTGGTGCACATAGTGTATTTTCAGAGGATGGCAGAAGAGGTCTGCAGGATGAGGATTTATATAGATATCTAATTTTTATGTTTTGTTTGTGATTGATATTAAGGATATATTGGTAGCTTCTTACTCAACTTTCTAGTTTTGGAACACTGGTGGCTCCTATAACCTGTAATGTGAAACTAATGGTTTAAATTTCAGTCAGAATTGTTTGTATAGCATCACTTCACTTGGCCGAGATCTTTTTAATATTGAGGCTTATTTTGGTAGAATAATGGTTGATAGCTGTTAAGTTATGTTCACACTTGGATACTTTTGTTGGAACTTGTACCAGGATTTTTATAGTTGACAAGTCCAGGCACATTACCACATACAAACTGCTCAGACATTTGGTTAACATTTGAACATTTCTACAAATCTCTCATCTGTTTTGCATATGCCCATTTTATCTTTGACATGTATCTCTTACACACACATACATGTATTACCAAAAATTCGATAATAGGAACTTTTAATAGTTTAAATTTAAAGTGATTTATGATTTAATTATATTTACTTTTAAATGGTTGTGTCATGTTGAATATATTACTTGAAAAAGTGATTTACATTACTTCATTCTTACTTTTTAATTATTTTTTTTATTGTGAAACACTATAAAACCCTTCAGTTTATCCTCAGTGTTTACACAATGAGTAACAAATTTGACCCATGACCTAAAAAGTGCTTTTCCAGCAAGAGATTTTAGTAACTTGTATTGTTTTTTGGTCACTTTGGAGCTTAATAAATAAGGTGTTTTCACAATAATGCAGTTAGGTTAGGTACCACGATTTTTGTTCTTTCACCTACAGCTTTCACAATTCCTCCATAACATAGATGATCTGAGTGTCTTCAGGTCGCCAGCCTGATCAGCTATGCTAGATGAATTATGAAATCAACCAAAGTTGTAAGACAACAAGCTTATGGTGGGGTGGAGCTTAAACACGTTGTCTTAGCTCTGACCGTGTGTGGCTAAAATACAATGACCTGGTCGCCACATAGCTTTTAACCCAAAAAACTCTGAGAAGGTAAAAGTTCAATGATGTTAACTAGTTCATTTCCATTAGATCAACTATAATCTTCAAATTTCACAAAGCCAAAAAACTGTACAGGCAATCAGATAATTTTACCAAAGAAATGTTTTTGCAAGTTCGATTAACTGTTCAAGCCAGACCACACCCCATAATTCAAAGTTCAAACTTTTAGTTGCAGAAATTAAATAACTGTGAATCGAAAGAATCCAATAAAGTTCGTCACATGCTCCCATTGTTCAGACGTTGGTTTAATGCCGAATTCAAACAATCCCAAGGCCTCATTTGGAAAAATACTATTTCATCGCGACATTATAATAAAACTGAATGATCTACGCTGCATCTTCAAGAGCCTACAGGTTTTCAAAGCTAACTGATTGTTATTACTCGAGACTAACGTGTTGTCGCGGCGACTGCTTCTGTACGACTGAGACCGAATAACTGAACATACTCGTCTATATCAACTCGCTCCCTGCTTCTCGAAGATTCCTGGCGACTGCTCTCTCACGAACCATGGGAACAAGCTATTTTCCCCCCCGCAGGGGCCTGGTATGCAAGTGCCAGGTACGGGTTTGGCGAACCCGCGGTGCCCGAGCTGGAAACTTGTGAGCGCCGCAAGTTTCCCACACCGTAAGCTCCTACCATCCTTCAACGACCACCGTAAGGCGTGGTGGTGGAACGTTGTGTGCCTAGGAGAACGGGAATCTTGGCTTCATCGCCCGGATTGCGAGGACGGAATAAACCTCTATAAAAAACCCTTCAACCTCAAGGTCATACACGTGCCGAGGAGGCGAATGAGTGATGAGGGAAATCACTCGCTAACGTGCAACATCAGGGGCACCTGCGCACCCCTGTTGTATTAGCATTTTCCTCTATATTGTTTTTACTCATGGGACCAAAATTAAGCCTCACAATAAAAACAAAAAACCCTGCAGTACGGGTGTGCCGCAGAATAATCTAAATACACCCAGTTCTAAGAAGAGGGTGAGGGTTGATAGCCCCCCCCCCCTCTTCTGAAAGTAATAGTAACAGAAAAGTTTGTTCGCTTGCGAATGCTTTTATAGTTATGCAACGAGTGGAAGGATCTTTAGAAAAAGTTTCACCTTTTTATATTTCTAAGGGTTTAGAGGGTCTGGTAGGGACCCTAAATACCATAAAAAAAGCTGAGGAACGGGACGCTGCTGCTGGAAACAACTTCCAGTAGGCAAACTACCCAACTCCTGAACTGTGAGAAGCTCGGGGAGTTCGCCGTTACCTGCGAACTCCACAAATCCCTCAACAGCAGCAAAGGCGTTGTCACCTGCCGTGACTTAGTTGACATAGGGACCGAGGAACTCGTTGAGGAGTGGAAGGAACAGAAAGTGGTCGAGGTACGTCAGATCACTCGAAGGGTAAATGGCAGTATTGAAAAGACTGCCACCTTCGTCCTGACGTTTGACACTCCAGTACTGCCAAAGAACATCAAAGCAGGGTACATTAATTTGAACGTCCATCCGTATGTTCCGGACCCGATGCGCTGTTTCCAGTGTCAGCGGTTCGGACATACGATGGCATCATGTAAAGGAAAACCAACCTGTGGTAATTGCGGGAAGGGCGCACATGAGCCGGGTGTTAGTTGCACGCTCCCACAGGTGTGCGTCAACTGCTCTGGGTCGCACCCTGCCTGGAGTAGGGAGTGTCAAGTGTATCTTGAAGAGCGCAAGATACAGGAGCTGAAGACCAAAGAGCAGATTCCCTATGGGGAAGCTAAAAAGAAGGCCAAGTCGCTCGCCTGCTCCAATTTTCGGAACTACTTTTGCTAAGATGGCTTCAGCACCCGTCAGGAAGCAGAGTGTTGCTACCCAGACGTCAGTTACAGACATGAGCACTAGCACAACGTGCTCGTGTCAGTGCAAATGCGGTGCAAAATCCGCTAAGGTCGCAACATCTAAGACCGCGGACGTTGGTAGCAACACGTCTGCGTCCTCGACCACACCAGCAGCAGCGAAGAAGGATCCACCAGCAGTGATAGCGAAACCAACGCCACCTCCAATACCACCACGTGCTATCACGGTGGTAGCATTGCCAACTGCTACAAGTGAGAATGGAGGCAATCAGAAGATCCGTGACCCGAAATTTAGACTGACGGACCCGACTCACTTTGTGAAATCCCCCTCTTCGTCCCCTCCCAGACTACCAAGTAGTAGGGAGAAGAAGGGGAAAGGGGCGAAGAAGAAGCAGAAGAAGAAGAAAAGAACAGCCAGGAGTCAACTGATTCGGAGTCGTGTGACTCTTCGGAGCCAGAAGAAATAGAAATGCTGGTGGATGAGCCTGATCCCGTTCCTCAGCAGGCAATGATCGAAGACCCACCCGAACCGGGGCGGGTGAAACTAAACAGATAGGATGGCCTCTTTACAGCCATCCATCCATGTTTATTGTTCTAATTTTTTATATTGTTAAAATTCCTGACTCGCTGGCCACTATAGAGCCAGCTAGACATGTAGTGTTTTTAATAGTTTTGTGTACCTGTTTGGCGCTTTGTAGCCATCCAGGTGCAGTACGATCTTTGGTCCTAGTGTCCCCTTTTTAAGACACGCCTTATTATTGTGAATTATTTTATCTGCTGTCTGTATGGCCGACCCCTTTACAGTCGACCATGCAGACGGTATTTTAGTTGTTCTATTAGGCAAACTATTAGCTGGCCATTGTTAGGGCGCTATTGACTTTGCTGTCGATGCCCCTTAATGCCACAAAAACAACAACACTGAGGGGGATGAGTGGCCATTTTACAGCCACTCAACCATGTTCATTGGTTCTTTTTTTGTGGTACTATTAGTGTTAAGTTATTATATCTGGTTGGCCTATTTACAGCCAACCAGACATAGTTTGTGAAGTTCTTATTTTTAATGGCCCCTTCACAGCCAACATTTTAGTATTTTATTTATATTTTCCGTTTGTGTGGCCGACCCTCATACAGTCGGCCATACAGACGGTAATACTGTAAATTTTAAACCACATCGCTTAGCCAGATATTGTTTGGGCGCTAATGACCCCGTCGTCGACGCGCCCTTAAGCCCCAACAACAACAACAACAAGCTATTTTCCTCATTCACATGGCTAGATCCCGGGAGGCTGATCAGATATCAAATCACACGTCAGAAAAAGCTTCGACATAAAATTTGACCTTGACAATAAAAATAATTCAATCACTCTAAAATTTTACAAATAGCTAGATCTTTAAGTAAACGTTAACTTTAGTTATTATGAAAAATTTTGTAATATTAATACTTTAGCCAAAAATAAATAATTTATATATGAACTTCCACTCCAGGCGAATGCCGAAATCTAATGTAACAGAAAATATTATCTTGAAAGCTATAAAAACCTGATTCCTATCTTGAATTATCATAGAAACTTACTATAAAAAAGAGATGCTCTAATATTATCCAATCTAACCCGTGGTTCTAAGAATAAGATTTTGTCACGCAGTTACAAAATTTAACAGATTGCTTACAAAGTCAAGGACAAATACTTGAAGCAGATATATATACACACATATGTTGTCAATCACAGTTCACAAAACGTTTTATTCCACTTCACATACATTCACCAAAAGCTAGCCACCAGACATTATAGTTTCATCACTGAAGATAGCAGATTTTGTGTAGAAAAGGTGAAAAAAAAAGGTTAGTAGTAGCCCCAGTAAAGTTCATTAAAACAGTTCATGCCGTCCATTTCTGTCACCCACTCTCAAAGACTTCACAAGATCGTCGACCACAAGTTATATTCTCTCATGATACCACACGAACTATACTCACTGTTCCACACATGGCAAGCTCACTCTCCACACACTGCTTCACCCATTGTCCCGGCGGATATGTTGCAATGTTAACGGATTGCACTACTCATGTTTAAACTCTAACACTCCCAACCATCTTAGCACATCCGTTCCTAATGTATTCTTGCGCGCGACTGACTGACTCCAATCTTAAACCATCTCTGCGATCTCATGCACCTAGCAGCCCACAAATACACATAATTCACCCAGTGTCATTACAAACTGCTACCCTAACCCACTGAAGTATGTAATTTATGAAAAGTATAAAAATTAAAAGGTGTTAAGGATAAACAATAAAACTAAAGATACTTACTTTTATTACATTTGACAAAACTGAAATTATGGCCTTGCACATTTTTCCGAGTACCAAACAGATAGAGCTTTTTTAAATTCTGTGCACATACATTAATGAGGAAAAGGAATCACTGGTTGCCAAAAATCTTAATGTTACGGCTAACTGATCTAGGGAAATTGCACCTCAATTTTTTTAATTTTTTTTGTCTTGTTTCATAATAATTGTTTGAACTAAATTTAATAAAAATCTGTAATCTGAGAGACTCATTCTTACATAATTGTTGAAACAAGTTTTATCTTCTGGAGTTAGTTCTCTGACTAACATGACATAAGCACCATTTTTTTTTCTCATCTAGATAGGAATTTTTTTGCCACCATTTACGTTTTCTTTCCTTTTTCTGTATTGTGTAAGAACAGGCACTTAAAACTGAAAAAGGTACTCATTAGATGATATTTTTAATGCTTGGACAATTCAAATTAAAATAACGGCCCTTTCGAATACCCCAACAGTATTTGATTCTTGTGTATACTGATGTAAACCTAAAGTTCATTCTCATTCAAGTAGAAGAGGACCTTATGCAAGTGATGATAAAAGTTCTGATATAAATCCCAATGTATTGTGCCACATGTAAATGCAGCCTTAGATGAGCTGTAGAGTGACAAACATTACATTTCAAGTAATAAAAATTTCCTGCTGTGGGGATTGAAGTATGTCAAGGTGTCAATTTACATCTCATGTTTTGCTACTTGGCTTGTTCTATAGAAAGTAATTGTAAGAATTTTTTGTATGTTGGTCTGGAAGGTTATGCTTATGGAATATGGATTTAAAATTTGGGGAAAGGCAAAGGAATTAAGGCCTACTGAAGCAAATGAGAAAATGATTGAAAGACTTGGCATAACGGCATTGTTTTGCTTTATTATAGAGAATCCATCTGTGATTAGTATTAATGAACTGGATTGAAGCTTGGGAGGAAGTGGGTGAGAAACAAGTGGTATATCAGTTTTTTTTGCATATATTGTCTTCATGTTACATTTTGGACATTGTGTATGTGATCAGTTTGTGGTCATTAGTAGTGTTCTAACAGAGGTCATCTTAGCAGATTCGGATTCATATGCGGATGTTTATTGCTTGACATCCATGGATGCGGATGTTTTACGGAAGCGGATGTGGAAAAATAAATTTATTATTATTTAGATTTTAATATTTTATCAAAATAAACATAAAACCAAAACAAGTATATTTTTATCACAAATTCTACATTTTGAATAATCAAAGTCTATTACTGTCTAATAGTGTCATAATATTTTTCGCTTCATCTTTAAACAACAAAAAAATGTTGAATGATTTAGCGAGTGAATTAAATTATGTAAATAATTATTTACATAACTACGCACGCATCAACAAAACAATCTTTGTCATATGAACTTTGCGGCTCGACTGATTTGAAGCGTCAAGCACAGGGCCACACCACCACACATCTCCGCGCCTGCCACCACACATCACCATGCTTGCCGCCCACCTTTCCCCCCACTCTAGTGGCCCATTCATAGTCCAATCTGTAGGACCTACAATGATCCGATTTTCCGATCTAGGACTCTTATTGGGCTATGAATGGGGCTGCAGTACTACATGTAGCACAGTTGGATGTGGTTGGTCTGCCAAACAACCAACACGAGCCCCTGTCATCCAACAAGCTATGCCGTTGTATTTTGATTGGAGTAAACATCCTATGAGTGTGCGATAAGGACACTGGTGCACTGCTAGAAAGTAAAAGTGGAAAGGACTGCTTGGACCCCATCTAGTAGTGTGAATGGGTGAATGCAACTTACTGTAGTTCTACACGGTGGTCCTAGAAGTTTGACGGTGAAGAGGCTGCTTTACGATATGCGCAGGTTCAAACTTGTAAATTTGTGTTTAGGTAATAACACCATTCAGGTCATTGTTACTTTTATCACAGTATCGTAAACATGGTTGTTTCAACCATGTTTTTATTAGCTAAGCAACGGTAGGGTGTTTCTCATACAAAGAGAAAATAATATTAATAATATATATAGATATTACAATTTAAACAAAACACCCACTATACTTCCGCATTAAAAGTTGCGGATGCGAAAGCGGGAGTAAGTTTCGCACTTGCATATGCGGAGCTCTTTTACATCCCTAGTCATTAGAGTGCTAAGGTGAATACGAGGGTGAGTGAAATGAAAACCTTAAATATTTTTTTAAATATTTTTTATCGTGCAGAAGTGGTACAAAGCTGTATCACTTTTCAACATAATCTCCCCCACGCTTATTGCAAGTCCTCCAGTGCTTACGAAGTGCATAAATTCCTTTAGAAAAAAATTCTTTTGGTAGTCCGCACAACCACTCATGCACCGCATGGCGTACCTCTTCATCAGAACGGAACTTCTTTCCTCCCATTGCTTCTTTAAGTGGTCCAAACATGTGGAAATCACTTGGGGCAAGGTCTTGGGAGTATGGTGGATGAGGAAGACACTAAAAATGCAGGTCTGTGATTGTTGCAACAGTAACAATTCTTGCAAGGAAGCCATCACCTTCTCGTTCAAAGCGCCGAAGAAGTTCTTCACAAGAATCAACACGTCGTTCTCTCATTTCAGGAGTCAGCTGCCGTGGCACCCATCTTGCAGACACTGTGTGAAACTGGAGCACATCATGCACAATGTGGCGTGCTGAACCATGACTAATCTTTAAACATGCTGCAATGTCATTCAGTGTCACTTGGCAGTTTTCCATCACTATGGCTTCAACTGCTGCAATGTTCTGTGGAGTTGTGGAGGTGTGCCTGACCTGGACGAGGAGCATCTTCCACTGAAGTCACACCATTTGCGAACTTCCTATTCCATTCGTATACTTGCTGCTGTGACAAACATGCATCACCGTACTGAACCTTCATTCTTCAATGAATTTCAATAGGTTTCACACCTTCACTACTCAAAAACCGAATAACAGAACGCTTTTCTTCCCTGGTGCAAGTCTCAAGTGGGGCAGCCATCTTTATGCTGATACTGCGACGGTATTTGTGCATCTGCACTATACTGCCACCTACAGGCCATTCTGCACGCTGCTTGTAGCACGCTTACCAACTTACAGGATGACAGTGCGAAATTTCGATTTTTTATTACAAATTTAAGGTTTTCATTTGACTCACCCTCGTTTGTTGGCAGCATCCTTATTACCTGCAAAACTGTTTTTAAGGATAGATCCTTGAATATGTGCACAAATTCTCCATACTATTTTAGAAATGAGATTACAACCTTTATGAGTGGTCGCTTGAATGTGTACTATTTGTGAACTGATTTTGGACAGATATTATGGTAGTGGAAATAACCATGCATTGTGTTAGGTTAAACAGTTGCCTGATTTCTTCTGAGGTGCCAAATTCTGCACTGGTGTAATCTACAGCCACTGTTCAGTGGTGCTACTCATCTATAATTCTCTTGTAATTGTCTTGAAAGGTGGTCCATCCAGTACAAGTGATGCAGCAATAGTTGCTGGAGCTCTTTAAATAAAAAAAAGCAATTTTTTTTTATTTATCCTCAATCATTTACTAATTGTGGACATTTTAGTTCTTCGATAATTGTAAATGTTTACATTTCCACACACATATTACTGGTTTATCATAATTTTGAAATGTGACCTAAATAATAAAAATACTCACTGAAGTTAACTGCAGAAATCTATTGAATTACAATTTTTGTTAGGTGGTTTATTAAGGAAGTGATGGACGACAAGATTGATTTTTTGTGTATCACATATAAAAGTGTATTTAAGGAACACAAATGTCAAAGCTTATTACATGTTTAGTTAAAATACGAATTTTTAAACCGTGGACATTTCAGACTTTTAAACTATGATGTTTAATATCTCTAGTGGAGAAAGTGATAAAAATCTAATTCTTTGTATTATGCATGCATATGAGAATAAACGACAGTGAAAGTACTGATTTCCATGTTTGGACTTTGTTATAAATTTTTAAAATTTGAATTAAGAATAACATGTTTGCAAATTGTTATATTTTCATGGTATATTTTTAAGACCAGTGTTTTCTGGATATATTAGACTTAGAAAGAAGTATTTTAATACTGAAAAGAGCCTTAATAGAATGAAACTCGTGAACTGACAGGAGTAGCTATGAATAAGTGTCATTTAATTCTCGCAATCATGAATCAATTAGATTGCTCTTATTTCAGCATGTGTACTAACTCTTGACATAGAGTCCAAATGTTCCAAATTGCTTTGGATTGCTCTTTTATGGCTATAATATTGTGTTTGACCTCTGCAAATACTAGGGGTCCTCACTGACTTGGCTGCAGCTGCAAGTGGGGTCATAGTACTCTGACCTTTCTTCTGTGATGAAAGTATGTTGAACAGGGACTCATCACCACACACATTGCTCTACATCAGCTCTCACTATCTAACAACTGTTGTATATCCAGTAATTGGAAAGGTTTTTCCTGTGTAATGGAATCCAGTTTCAGAGAAAGGAGAATTTGCAAGATTTTGTTGAGATGTGTATTAGTGGAATTTTAATTACATTTTCTATGCTGTTATGACCCTAAACTGTGATGTTTAGTGTGTCTCCTCACTGGGACCAGTCCTTTATGTATTTCATTTTCTTGTATCAGATTTAAGGCAAGATGGCCTCTTTACTTGTTGAACCATTGTCACTCTCATGTTTAATCATGTTTTCATTATGGAATAACAGTATATTACAGTTTTGTAAAAATGCTGACAAATAGTGTTCATTTTCGTTGGTAAGATCAGCATACAGCTTGTGTCAAACAATGTTATCAGTTCACAATGGTCTGCATTGCAGTATACTTGCTGTGTAACATTGAGCTCTCATTGGCACAGTGGCAGCTACTCACCACCCAGAAGGCAATTGTCTGGATGTCGAGTCAGCAGTGTTTCATCATGCTCCAAATGAATGATTAAGCACTATTTGGTTATTGATCCTGCTTAATAACGCCTAGCCAGTGAGTTAGGAAACAAGCATGGTGAGCTAGTTGCTTTCTTAATGATAACATAGTACAAAAATTAACCAGCAAGAGGCTAAGAGGAATAAAGGGTAAGCAGGCATCTTTCACAATAGCTGTAGCATATTCTCAAGGAAGAAATGAAAAAAGAAATTGATAATTTAAGACAGCGAAAGAACTTTGTAGTGATACTGAGTTGTGTATCAGTGGTTGTGTATACAAGGCTGCTCTACTACTCAAATCAGAACTGACTCCTCTCACTACAAGTGCAGTATTTGTCACCTCCTGGATGGGGGAAAGTCCGTTGTTGATGATCTTACTAACATCTTTAAACCCACAAAAGATATGAAGTCTCAAAATGCAGAACACTGTCAAAGGCTGTAATTGTGGGGACATTTAAGCAGGAAGGTAAGATGGAGAATGGCTAGTAATGAATTAAATGGAAAATTGAAGTGTTTGTTGCCCCAGAAGAAAAGGCCTTTGGTTATCATGTATGATCTTCCAAAGGCAATAGAAATTGGAGGGATCATGGAATAAATCTACCAGCAAAGCTTTGAAGAAGAGAGAGAGGACAGAAAAGAATTCATTGGTGGATTCATACCTAAATTATCTACAGTACTGTGAGATACAGATTTTGTTCTCCAAGTAGTTGAAATCAGTCCACCAGTGAGGAAACTTCTGCTAGACGTGCAGTATCAGTAAGAGACAACTCGGGCATCAAGAAGCGTGTAAAATTTCAAGTCAAATTTAAGTAACCAATGTCAAAAAGAAAAAATTACCAGTGGTCATTGTGGCCAGGATGTTCATCAAAGGGAATAATGGCTGAATTCATAATGAGAAAACTCTTATTCCACGCCAGAAATGATTAAAAACTTTTGAAAAAAGAGACAGTCACCCATCTTCCAAACTGTTGCCACAGGGACTTATAATCAAAATTGGCTGTGGCTTGTAAGTGGTCTGCAATAATAGTGTAATCAATATGAGAAGAACAACTAACCAATATCTTCAAGAAACTAATTGTGACAGCTATTGATAAGGCATGCAGAAATTTCAAGAAAAAGCCGGGAAACCTGCCAAAAGTGTGTATAAATATGATCATGCTGTCTGATGTCTCAATTATCTAAATAGTAGTGGTTCTCTGTACTATGTTTGAAACATTTTGCATTTCACAATTGAAATTTAGATATTTTGAGAAGTGTAATGCTCCACCTAGTCAAATATAACAGCAAATACTAAAATCATAGAACATAAACAATCAAATGTAGAAACTAGTAAAATCAAGCTTTTATAAATATAACGTGATCGAAATGTACATGAAATTTGAAGCCGACTTGCAAGACATGAGAATGTTAAAATGCAGTCACCATTTGTTTGGACACATAATATGAGAATTATACACATAAGGTAAGAATGTGGCATATTCTCAGCTTGAGCCAGTTGATATACTCAACTAAAGCACAAAATTATTAAACAGATTATGCCCAAAGGAGAGGGGAAATTTTCAAACCTTATGTCTTGTACAGACTCATGGCTGAATTGTATTCGATAAGAGACTGCCTTATCTGCAATGTCATATTTAAATGAGGCATCCCTGAACCACATTTTTTAATTACTTTTTCAAATACTTTTACAAACTTTTTCAAAATACTTTGAAGCTGAGGATCATGCAACTCAATGCCATGAGGAGTATTACTGTTATTCATGAAGTTAGGAAATTGGCAGTAGAGCTGGTATTCAATATTATCTGCTGCCAGCAAACATATTTGTCAAGGAAGCATTCCACATTTGCCGATGTCATCACAGATAATCACAACTGGTCCACGATCAATGTCATCCTTAGTAGTGCTGAATATATAAATTTTTCTGACTAATCCAGTGTAGGTTTGTTATGAACACACCAAATTTGTGGAAAATAGCTCACAGTGGGGAAACTATTGTTTTGAACACACATTTTCAGTATGAAGATGAAATCAAACTATATCTGAATAAAGTAAGGCATGTACGCGCCATCACAGAAGCTCCGATTTCTAGGTCGTAATTTAAAACAATGCACTCTGGAAGTTAAATCGATTGCCTATAAGTCACTAGTGCGTCCTCACTTAGAATATTGTTGTTCTGTATGGGGTTTGCTTGCGTGGTAAACGGAGAAAGGTGTGTCTTGTGGAAATTATATTGCAAAATAAGGAAAGGTATTTATAGGTTAAGTTACAACTCTCTTCTTGGCCCATATTTTGTTTTGTTTAAATTCTCAATGAGCATGAAGTGTGGTGGCTGTCGCAGGGTTGTAAAGCAGGGAAACAGCTGTAATGATTGTGGAGTTCGTTTTCATCCAAAATGTGGCTACATGGAAGCTGAAAATGCACTTCACTCTCCTTGGAGTTGTTTGACTTGCAAAAGTAGCAAGGAAAAGGGGGAACTAGAAAGTAGGATCTCTTGTCTCGAATCCGCAGTGGCTGAATTAACAAAAGAACTCAATGTTTTGAAGGCTGAAAAAGCAGCATTAAATGTTAAGGAATTCCAGTGGATTGCAGCCAAAACTGGAGGGAAACAACAGGACCTGCATTCTACAAATTTTCAGTTGGAAGTTTCCAATACTTTTGGGGTGTTGGAGAATCTAACTGAGGATGTATCAGATACCACAGCAGGGCTGTCTCATTGCAACAAAGCTGTAAAAAAAGCACACATTGTGCAAAGCTCGTAAAAAGAAATCCAAGAAGGAGTTATTGCTTGGAAGTAGTCACGGTAGGGGGTTAAGTGCAATGTTACAGTCAAGCCTGGGCTCTGATGTTGAGGTGTGTAGTATATTTAAGCCTAATGCAGAACTTGGCAATGTTGTGGATGAAATTTCAAGCCTGGGGAAAGATCTTACTAAAGAGGATCATATAATTATAGTTGGGGGTCCTGGAAATAGTCTGTCCAGAAATCTCAATTATTGTGTTGAAACAGACATTGACAACATTGCTAAAAACACCACTCACACCAATGTTGGTTTTGTTGACCTCTTCAAGCGTTATGATCAACCCTGGATGCGTGGTCATGTACAGCGTACACAGGCAGATCTGAAGCGTGCATTGTGTCAGGCTGACCGAACACACATTTGGCTGATAGATGTTTCTGGCATAACACGGAGTGACCACACCTCCCATGGACTACACCTGAATGTTTGGGGCAAGCAGAAGCTAACGCAACTGATTGCCGGTAGCATCAGGAGAGGCAGGTTGGATGTGAACCCCATCCCAGTGGTAATTGGTGGTAGGACTCAGTCTTTTTTAGGCCAAATGTCAAGACTAGAAAGAGTTATTTAAGAAATGTACATAATGGTATTACAGTAAAAAATAAAGAATGTCAGTCTAAAATAGCTTTGTTCCATCAGAACATTAGGGGTATCTCAAGCAAAATTGATGAGTTGAAAATATCTATAGAAGAAACCCAAAAATCACTGAATCTTAACATAAATATCGCATGTCTGACAGAACATCATCTGAAGAATTCTGAAATAGGTCTCCTCCCTTTTATTGGATATAGATTAGCTTCTTGTTATTGCAGGTCAGAGATGAGAATGGGTGGTGCAGCAATATATGTAAGAGAAAATACTGAGACAAAATCGTTAGATGTAAGTAAATACTGTATAGAACAAGATTTTGAATGTTGTGCAATACAGTTAGAATTAGAAAACAAATATCTTATAGTGCTGACAGTTTATAGGGCTCCCACAGGAGACTTCAGTAAATTTTGTAATAAACTTGAGGCGGTTCTAATAAACTTATCACGTACTAAAAGGGAAATTATCCTCTGTGGAGACTTCTGTAGAATGTAACCAGACAGATTATCTTCTAGGAATGCTTAGATCATTCAATCTCTATCAAACTGTAAATTTCCCAACTAGAACACAAAAAGATTGTAGTACCATTATTGATAACATTTTTGTAGAGCACAATAAATTAGAAATACATGAAACAGTTCCAATGGAAAATGGTTTGTCAGACCATAATGCTCAAATAAATACTTTGGATGTTGTGGGAAAAAATAACAAAAAGAAAGGATTTTTCAGAGTTAGGCCATTAAAGAACAATTCAATAAAAATATTAAATGATGAACTTCTCAATGAGGACTGGAGCACTGTTTATAAATTAAAAGAGGTAAACAATAAATTCAATTACTTTCACCAAAGGTTTTTAGAAATTTACAAAAGGTGTCTCCCTACAAAACTAGCTCCAATTGGTCAAAAACGAGTAAACAAAAATTGGGTTACAGTTGGTATTAAAACATCTTGCAGACATAAAATGGAATTGTATGTAAAAGTTAGGAATACTGATAATATGCTTCTCAGACAACATTACAAAACTTACTGTAGAATTTTAACCAAAGTGATAAAAGAAGCTAAACGTTTGACCATAAACAATGAGATTAGTAGTTCAGATAATAAGATAAAAAGTGTCTGGAACATTATTAAAAGAGAAACAACTGTATCATCCCTTGAACATAAACCTATATCTATAAGCGTTATTGATAAACTTGTAAATGACCCCTCTTATGTAGGAAGTGCTTTCAATAACTACTTCTTAACAGTTGCTGAAAAAATAAAAGGAAAATATAATGGGAATATGGATGCTATAGCAATACTTAAATCCTTGTCACCAAAAACAGCACCTATGTCTCTATTTCCAACCAGTCAAAATGAAATTGAAAAAATTATTAAATCCCTCAAAAATAAAAAGTCATTTGGTTATGATGAGGTTTCAACCCACGTAGTAAAACAATGTAACACCAGCATTAGTAGAATTATTAGTCATATTTGTATAGTTCTTTTGAAGAAGGTATCTTTCCTGATTCACTCAAGAAGTCAATAATCAAACAGCTTTATAAAAAGGGTGACACCTCAAAGATTGAAAATTACAGACCGATATCACTTCTACCAGCATTTTCAAAAATCTTAAAATTACTTCAGTTTGTTACAAAAAATAAAACAAAAGACAACTATAATGTGATATGAGAAGGAAAAGCAATCAATGAAATCAGTTTCACAAAATTCCTGGGTGTATATATAGATAACAAATCGAATTGGAAACATCATATTCAACAACTTCTTAAAAAACTTAATTCTGCAACATTTTCACTGAGGGTAATAACTAGAATAGCTAATATAGAAACCAGAAAATTAGTATATTTTGCATATTTTCATTCCCTGCTCACTTATGGCATCTCATTCTGGGGAAACTCGTCACAAGCACAGAGGGTATTTAAATTGAAAAAGCGTGCTATAAGAACTATTTGTGGAGCAAGCCCACAGACGTCGTGCAGAAATCTATTTAAAAACCTGCGTGTACTAACAATGCCAGCACAGTATATATATATTCCGTACTATAATTTGTAGTGGAAAATCCTGAACACTTCAATCTTAATGCTGACATACATAGCCATAATACTAGGAATAAATATAATATTCACAAGGATTACAAATCACTGTCGATTGTACAGAAAGGGTTAACATTTACTGGAGCTTCCTTATTCAATGTATTACCAACAGAAATTAAATGTTATCTACAAAAACCCAACTACTTTAAGTCCAAACTGAAAGAGTTTCTGCTTCAGAACCCATTTTACTCTGTGAAAGAATTTTCTTCTTGGAATTTGGTAACTAAGAATGACTGATAAAGTAGTATATATGGTGTATGGAAGGGGACGGTGACAAAATTATCCACAATTACTAAAATGATATATGGTTTTTCCTTCTGTTGAAACTTTTGACAAATGAACTAATTACACTGTTTACAAAATTTCACTTGTATATAGTAACTAACATGGGATAGCATGCACTCAAAAACTGCTGTGAAAAATTATGATACTAACAGGTTTTTAAATAAGAAAAGAAAGGGAAATTATCCCACCACATACCAAAGTGGACGGATGCGATGAGAGAACACTAATGCTGACAAACAACTACACAATATTTCGGCATATGCCTTGCTCACAAATAGAAAAAACGGGCCATTAGGCTCGGAACGTGTGTGCACACCGAACGTTACCTAATGACAGTTGTTTGTCAGCATTAGTGTTCTCTCATCGCATCCGTCCACTTTGGTATGTGGTGGGTTAATTTCTCTTTCTTTTCTTATTTATATCGCCTAGAAGCCGCTTCCATTTTCCTTAGTTGCATCATTGTTGCCTAACAGGTTTTTAAGTAATAGACAGCTTATGAGTTGTTGGTAATATAATTGATATTGCTAATAGGTGTGTGTACTGTTCCACATAAATAGCAACTAACTAATATAATATGTAGTCAGAAATTACAGTGAAACTTATCATGGTAACTGGGGGGTAAGAAAATAACTGGTTATTAGATGCTGGTAACAAGTGTATACACTGTTCCACATAACAAGTATTAATTAACTCGGGATTATTTGTAGATTACAGGAGAATTTGGTTATACTAATGGGTTGTAGCTAACTTGTTGTCAATATATAATAACATTATCAACTATATAGTAATATTGACATTACTAATAAGTGTATGTACTGTTCCACATCCCCGAGATTATTCTTACATGGGATCAAAGTGAACATATCTATCTATCTATCTAGAGAAGGTCCAAAGGAGAGCTGCCCGATTCGTGACAGGTATATATAGTTGGAGGGAAAGCGTACGTGCGATGTTGAAGGAGTTAGGTTGGGAAGACCTGGAACACCGAAGGCGTTACTCTCGACATAAGCTAATTGAAAAATTCACAACTGACATATTTCGGAATGACAGCAAACAAATAGTGCTACCAGTAACATTCGTATCTCGGAATGACCATGAAAATAAGATAAGAAAAATCCGAGCCACACCGATTCTTTTCTGTATTCATTTTTTCCACGAGCGATTAGGGAATGGAATAGAAAGGATTTACTGGGCGAGTAAACTTAAAATTCAACAGGAGTAGCTTTCGATAAAGCTCTGCAGCCATCCTGATCTGGGTTTTCCATAGTTTTCCCAGATCACTCCACGCGAATGCTGGGATGGTTCCTCACAATAGCCCATGGGCGCCTCCTGCCATATCCTGTATATCCCTTCCAAATTATTACCCTTTCGGATAGGTGCAATGCACCCATCGCCACACACTTTTAGTGAATTGCGGAGTAATAATATTAGTAGTAGTAATAGAAGCATAAAGTGGGCCAAGTTCACAGCTGACTGACTCTAATAGAAAACTGCGTTATAAATGCAACAAGCAGGTTTTTTGACCAGAAGTGATTAAATTTTTGATTGGGAGTGCAAATTGATGTTGTATTTAATGCCAGTGTAAATTAGATTAATTAACTGAAAATGTAATTAATACAGATTATTGTGAGAAAAAACTGTTTCTTAATTGTTTTTACATGTTGTCTGACTGATTAGCTGTTTCATGTTTTTCCTGTTCATATTTCATCTTATTGTTGTCTCCTGGCTTTTGTGTGTTGGTTGTATGTTTCGTTGAATGGCCTTGACCATTTAAATTGGTATGCCTTGGTTTTTCTGACAATTTGTTTTTATGTGCTTTGTTACTGTTGTTTTGGCTTAGGGTTGCAGAGTTTGAAAGAGTCAAAATGGATCGAAATTTTACCAATTTAAGCCAGATGCTCAAAACTTTTATAGACTGAATGACCGAAAGTCATAATGAACTTAGGCAAAGTCAGTCTGAAATGATATAAAAATTATTGACCAAGATTGACACTGAACTTGCAGATTTAACAGGTGAACTGCGAGGTTTCAGATCAAAATTGACTGAGTCTAAAAGGTGAACTGGAACGATTAAAATCTAAATTTACTGTTGTAAATTCCAGTATAACCCTGAAACTCTAGAATTTTGGCAACATACTTTGCTGGCGAGTTTGGTGCTCATCAATTCTACATGGAAGTAGAAACTTTTGCAGAGGTAGGATTCCTGCTAGAAAATAATAGATGATTTTCTCAGCATACCCTGATCAAATTACAAATATACTAAATGATAATGGGGCAGACAAAGAAAAGTTGGTGGGGAGTACATCTACATCTATACTCTGCAAATCACAAATACTGTTGGTGGCAGAAGGTGCTAAGCACCAATCCTAATTCAGTGCATTCCAATCCCGAACAGAATGAGGAAAGAAGGAATACATAAATTCGAAATTATATTTAAAAAAAGGTGGATGACATCTAAATAAGAATTATAGTACTATATGTAAACTCAGAAGTTATATTAATTACTGAATAAAACAGCAATCATAGAGTAGTAAGTTTATAAAGGTGTTATGTTTCACTAAACAGTTTTGCAATTTCAAGCTAAATGTGAAACAGATGTTCCAAAAAAATTGAATTTGTGGAGAGACTTCGAAGTCCTATAGAATGTTACAAGCTGGTTTTGAACTTCTTTTGAGAAAAATTGAACCTTTAATATCAAAACAAAAGCCTAGATTCAAGATACCAATGCCAGCAAAAATGTGAATAGTGATAATTATTCAGCTTTATAACTTTTGTATTAATGATATAATGCGAATTAAAGAAGTAACAAAATAATACATAAGATCATGTAAATACAAACCAGATGTCTAAATAGGTACGATTTATAAAGTTTTGCGTCATTCAGAGCTCTTTCAAATGCTGAATCGATGTGACAGTATAAACATTGTGCTCGTGCCTTTGACTTGTGCCAAATAAACCGCTGCCAAGACGAGCGGCACACCCAAGCAACCACGCAAGGTGAGCCTACCCGATTGCATGGTTTATACAAACTCGTGTTCATGCTATCTTGCGTAGACTCGCGGAAACTTCTGCAAATGTGTTACAGAAGAAATTGAAGATGGAACAAAAGAAGCTACAATAACTGAACCAGAAGATTTGAAAAGAAAGGTGTAGCAAATGAAAAAAGGCATAAAAAGCTAAGCTTTTGACTGAGTCAAGTTACTGATGAACATATATAAGAACGAAGTCTTTCTCGGCGTTGAGAATGTATAAACTGCTCTCGGGTGACTAGCCGAGTCAAGAGTGTGTTGTTACACGATATTTCGGCGACTAGATTCATTGCCGCCATCTTCTGGTGAAGTTCACCAGAAGATGGCGGCAATGAATCACCCGAGAGCAGTTTATACTGAGGAACAATTTAAAAATCTTCAATTATTTTATCTACCATATATTGAAAGATTACTAATTTATTCTAGTTCATATTAGTCATTATCTTATTTTTGTGCTAGTCATTTTTAATTATGCTTCATAAGATTACTAAATTAGTTATAAAATTTTCAAATAAACATTCTTAAACATGTTTCTTTTTCTAATTTTTTGAGTTTTAAACCGGACTTAATTATTTACAATCAAAATTTAATTAAAACTTTAAATATCTTAATCATGCAAATAAACTTTCTAAATCGGGGAAAAATATGGCAAATTTTTCTGGAAAACCTGGAAATATCAGGGAATTTTTAAATCATTTCTGTGTGGCCACCCTGTCCTAACATATGGTGCCGAATTTAACTGGGCTGCCCGTAACTGTAATCCCAGTTTTGGGTCTTCCTCCCTCAGCCTAGAAAATCCCCCAATGCACTCCACACGGCCCCTGCCACCCGTGTAGCCGATTCACGTGTGTAGTGCACACCTGATCTATCCAAGGGAACCCTACATGACTCAACCACAAGGCAAAGATCTAGGAATCTGCAACCATGATTATCGCAGAAATGCCGCAGTCTCTGGTTCAGACCCTCGACTCGGCTCTGATCCAGAGGTCCACAGTCAGTTCTATCAACAATGCTGCTGATAGTTAACTCAGCCGAAATCTTGCGGTCATCAACCACAGAGCTCACCCTATGAGCAAGTCGCCGGAAGGAAGAGAGGATACCCTCTGACCCAAGGCGGCAAGCATCATTTGTGCCGATATGAGCTACAATCTGCAGCTGGCTACACCTCGTCTGTTCAATGGCATCCGGGATGGCCTGTTCCTTATCTTGGATCTGCCCTCCCGGAATGCACAATGAATGGACACAGGACTTCATCCCTGACCAATTCGCCATGTCCCTAAGGGGCTCAATGAAACGCCTAACGTTGGAGCTACCTATCACCAGAATCCCTTCTGTGGTCGCTCAGACCTAGCGGGCGGGGGGGCTGGCAACTCGCAGTTTGACGATTGTGGAACTGAATCAGACCCAGACAACACATCAAACCTATTGGACAGTGGTACAAGCTTGCCCTCCTGGGATTCAGACTTGTGCGACTGCCTCTATATGTGGCGTCGACGTCCGGAAACCACGCGCCAGACACCGTTAGGTGACTGCCGCACAGACTCCGAAGTCGCAGCCTGGACTGCAGGTACAATATTTGGTAGGGGAGAACCTGTGAGAACACTACCTTCATCTGGGTCACCCCTTCCACATCTGCTGCAGTCACCTACGGCAGCTTCCAGCCTTGAAACTTTCGTTATCAAATCTGCAAGCTGAGCGTGAAGATCAG
The DNA here is from genome assembly GCA_031002005.1 of Vandiemenella viatica. Classification (NCBI taxonomy): domain Eukaryota; kingdom Metazoa; phylum Arthropoda; class Insecta; order Orthoptera; family Morabidae; genus Vandiemenella; species Vandiemenella viatica. The sequence continues at coordinate 180,662,232 of CM061921.1, read as the reverse complement.
CCACCTCATCCCGCGTCTGCACACAGCAATCACAGTCCCTACACATATTACTTTGAAAACAAAAACTACGGAGAGGATGGAAGATGAACTAATCGAGAGACCAAAATAAACAGTTCACAACTTACTAACAACCGCATAGGCACGACCTAAATAAAACCTAACTGAGGAGATAAATTTAGACCAGATGACGGATACTGGAATAAGTATTTAATAGGACGTACTGATAAACAGTGTTAACCAACCACTACACTAAATAAAAGACGAATAAGCTCTATTTACATTCGTATATAAAAGCAAAATAATTAATGGCGATCACTATTACAGTACGCTGCAGCAATTCAGTTAACGCAAATAAAGCAAATGCTATCACCACTTTAAATTAAGTAAACAGATGGCGGCACTAGTCACGACGGTTTCTGGAGATCAACTAGTTGCTGCTCTATGATGATAGAAGATATTCAAAGATAAGATCTAGCTACAACACTTTAAATAAAATACACAGAACTGGCGGCACTTGACTTGACGGTTGCTGGAGATCAACTAGCTGCTACTCTGCGACGACAAAAATTATTCAAAGATAAAATCTAACTACAACACTTTAAATAAAATCACAGAAATGGCACCACTTGACAGTTGCTGGAGATCAACTAGCTGCTACTCTGCGACGACAGAACTTATTCAAAGATAAAACCTAACTACAACACTTTATATTTGACTCCACGGTTGCTGGAGATCAACTAGCTGCAACCCTGCGACGACATAAATTATTCAAAGATAAAAGCTAACTACAACACTTTAAATAAAATCACAGAAATTGCGCCACTTGACAGTTGCTGGAGATCAACTAGCTGCTACTCTGCGACGACAGAACTTATTCAAAGATAAAACCTAACTACAACACTTTATATAAAATACACAAAACTGGCGGCACTTGACTCAACGGTTGCTGGAGATCTGAAAGTGATGTGATTTTTGCTGCTTCCAATTTGACACCAGAACAAAAATCTGGTAAGATGTGAACCAAAAAGCTAATCCTGTTGACATGGCAATAGTTAATACAAAATATGTTTCAAGTGAAAGAAGCAGGTAATTTTTTAGTTGAAAATGGCATGTTCGAGTGATTTTATCCTGCATGAATGGAGTAAAATATTCAGATTTGTAAGGTGAAGAAAGGAGGAATACCAATATAATGAGAAACGAATGGTATGTGTGAGATGGAAACGTTTTTCACATGTTGTTTCACTTGAATAATTTGTGTGTAAAAGAATTATTTGGAAAAATATGAATGTCATGGGTTTGTTATGGTTTTTATGTTAAAGGTGTGGTTTGGAGAGGTGTTTGAGCAAAGAACAAGTGGATATGTATGGTATGACTAGAATAAATTAGCTGTAGTTTGTCCTATTGAAGGAATATGCATAAAGTAATTACGAGCACAGAAAAAAAAATTAAGGTAAGAGACAAGTAGCTTTGTCAAAGTCACTATGCTCTGACATGCTTACATTGGGGAAACATTTTATGTGACTCTGGTTGGATGAGGTTATGGAACAAATAGAACTGTTACACAAATTGATTTGGGCCAAAAAATTGTAACTGAATTAAATATTGGAATTTTAACTATTTGAGGAACTTAATCTAAGTAAGTTTGCTTTGTTTGAAAAATATTTGTTCATTGCAGTTATTTGATTCTTTAAAGAGTAAGACTTTGTACATGCAAACATTGTATTAGCTAGTAAAGTGATCAAGAATGACACAATAACGAAGGAGCATGGTAAAAAATTAATCAAGTAAATGGTGCTCAAGGTGATTGAGTAATTGTATATTCAGCCTGGAGGAGGGGGTGGGGGGGGGAGAGAGTTATGATTTGCTCTAGACACAAATATATATCATGGGACAGTGTAACTAGTAGTTGGTCGTTGTGACTGAAGACTCTCTTACATATTTCTTTACTAGAGTCCAGACATTAAATCAAAAGCAGATCAATTTTCCAAAAGTGCATTTCCACTTCTAAACATCAGATCATCTTTACAGAATATTATTTAATTATCTTGTCATGCAAATAATACCAGGTACTACATTTACAAGATGCTATCATAGCATTCTGTAGCCTAAATGCATAAGATGTAATTTTTTAATCGCGAATATTTACGAATTCAGTGTCATATTACAACACTTTCAGCCTTTCTCCATCTATGACTATGAACTTAATATGAAGTTGTCTTAGTCATTTTCGGCATAATGCCAGTGAGTGCCTCTGTAGATTCTTTACATTCAAAAAGAAGATATTTCCAGTACCAAGGGTCTTATCACACACAATGTGAAATTTAGGTTTGTTGTTAGCCAGTCTCGACCTCTTATTATTTCAGAAGTTAAACTTTTGTTATAACAGCCGTATTTAGATACTTTTTTTACACATTACCTATTAAAAGTCTCTATTTAAACTAAGGAAAAAGGAAATGGCTTTAGGGAATATAAATTACAAGGAAAGGGAAAATGACTGAAACTTCTGCATGTGCACACCTCGCGAACCACATGACTGATTCTCTTAACCATGAATAAGGTTTAAGACTGAAATATTGTGTATTTTTGTGTTCGTGATATATGTTCTTCTCCTGTCGCTGTCTTCAACTTTGGTGAGTGATGACCTATTAAAAGTTTCATAACAGGTAGAAGTTTAGAGCAGCGTGACACTGTATTGGTTAAGGAATTTGCCTTCAAATTTAAGCAGCCACCAGGAACTTTTTGGGTTTTGCTTCGTTCATGTGTTATACATGAAGTCGCTCTGTGGAAGCAAGAGGTTACCGATTTGGTATGCTCATGGCATTGAAAAGATGATATGCTTAATCATGGGACATATTTATATGATCATTAATTTCCTTTCTTTAGACACCTTATTATAGCTAATATATGTCACCAAGCGTGGTGGTGTAACGGATAACATTCTGGCCTTGCATTCGGGAGGGCGGCAGTTCGAATCACTGTCCGGGCATCCAGATTTAGGTTTTCCATGGTTTCCCAAATCACTCCAGGCAAATGCCAGGATGCTTCCTTCAAAAGGACATGGCCGAATTCCTTTCCATTCCTTGCCCCCCATCCTTTCCCGTCTCAGAGACAATAAGCAGTTAAAAAAAATAATAACATATGTCCACTGAATAGGTGTTCTTCGCTACCCAATGCCACTATGAAGTAAACACTTCTCACATCATTAGTATAGTATTTTACTTCCTGTTTGACTTCGAGGTATATAACTGTCGATTTCCTTGTGCCAGCTTGAGTTCCTCTTCATTAAAAAAACAGGCATAATCTTAAGAGAATATGTTCGATAGAATTCAGTTGAAATTAAACACTCCTCAGTATACTCTAAAGAACTTCACTACAGCACGCCATCTTTCCAAATTCTGTATTTTAATATTTTAAAATGTTTTCAGTACTCATGTAAGGTTAAAAAAATTTTTTTTACGTGTTTATGCCATGTCACTGTAATTAGAGGTGGAGGAAGGACTGAGACCTAGGTAGGGGAAGAAATTCAGCCATGGCTCTTTAATGTAACCATCCTGGCATTCACCTTGAGTCATCTGGGGAAGTAATGGAAAACCCAAATCTGGATGGCCAGACGGGAATTTGTACAACCGAATTCGAGGCCAGAGCATTACCAATCATGTGTAGGTGTCAATCTTTAAATTAATATTTACATGTTCCCTCATAGTAGAGAGAAATGAGACATATGTCTTCAATACATAATTATTTAATCCATATGCACAATACTGGCAAAAACATTGTGCATAAATTCAGCTACCATAACAGAAATAGGATCCTAAGAATGGAGACATTTTTTCCACCTACATTAATTTTCGTTCACTGTGCCTAGTTTCCTTCAAATAGCTACTATGTGAGATTGATCCACATACTTGGAAAAGGTGCAAACTCGAGCACGTCCACATTCGAGAGCATGCTGGTTCAAATCCCTGTCCGGGTAACCAGATTTGGGTTTTTCATGGTTTCCCCAAATTACTCCTGGCTAATGCGGGGATGCTTCCTTCAAAAGGCCATGGCTGGAAGTCAAGGGACATAAGTGTCTGTGTCACAATGATGTTGTTTGGTTTTCTGCCATGTGGCAAAGTCTCAAGAAACTTAGAAATTGTTTTATAGGTTGGAGTGTAATAATATATTTTCCTGTGGTCTCAAACACCTAGTGACAATGTTCCTTGATGGTTGTGCAATGCCTCTCTACCATAGTCGCCTAAACTAACCCGGTAACAGGAATCTACAGAAGGAAAAGGTTCGAAACACACCAAAGAGACATAATAATTTTTGTGTGTTAAATTTGTTGTGGTTAAATTTTAATAAATGAAAAATACTGTTTTTGTAATGAATATTTTATTAAGCGAGCAATTAGTAAATATGTATTTTTTTAAATTCATTGATGACAAAATCATTTGGTGGTTTGGATCGGTAAGGTATTTACCCAAGGCCTTTTGAAGGCACTAGCCTGATATTCACCTGGAGTGATTTAGGGAAATAATTGAAAACCAATATATGGATGCATGTGGTTTAATTCCTGTCCTCTCAAATGCTAGGCAAACCTTGGCATGTGAAAATTATGGAAGATATAAAAGGTTTTTCTACTTTCATTCTTCAAATGTCAAAACCTAAAACAGTTAATTGACATTGGAAATGTGTTTAAAATTCGTAATTATTATTGTCACTACTGAATTTATTTAGTTTTCCCTAACATCATTATTTTCAGCATGACTAAGGAGAGTTAGAGAGTGCCAGGTACCATCAGTGTATCATCATTTACACCTAGTTGGTTTTTATTGTGTATATTCCATCTCTGTGGTGAATGGATCACTAAGTATACTATATACAGACTTTTTTCAAGAAATGTTACCATTCTCCATTGCAAATGAGATAATCTCACCTTCTGGATAGGTAATGGTGAAAAAATGAAGGAGTTATTTTTCTGAAGCGCTGAATTAGCTGGATGTAATTAGTTTATGTTTCATGCCTTATGATACCATTTGCTTACTTTTGTAAAAAAACCTTTTTCTAATTAAATATAATCTTATGTTTCGTATACTACTTTATAATGCTGTATTTCTAGGCGGTGTGACATAGATCCTTGAAACTTGGTGATTGCTTCTACAAATTTCTTTTCTGTGCGTATATTAGTGAATTGTTTCATGCATTTGTCATGTAACTGCATTTGATAGTGTAGTGTCCACTGTTTATAAGTGTTATGTGAAAAGCAGTGACATTTCTTGAAAATTGAGTTATTTTCATATTTTAGTAATGATTGGAGCTAAAAAAGTGTTATTTGTAGTTATTTTAACTGTAGAACTTTGTGTATCTGTAAGAGGCTTGTATATAGGAACATTTTTGTGTAAAGTGCTGAGAATTGGTGATCTTGAGTTTAGTGTTCTCCTACCAGTTATCCTGTCCCTTAAGATTTAGAGTGAAGCGTAATATAAAGACGAGGAGTTTCTGTCTCCAACTGTTCCTTGTTTCTAAAAGGAATTGAACACATATGGGCCATGTAATTTATACATATGGGGATTGATTAATGTGTCTGACGTACTTCTACCAAGTGTAAAAGGTAATTTTGAGGCTGGCGTGTATATATGTACAGAGGTAACTTCAACGTACACCAGTGATGTATTACTTACATTAGAGTTGTCTGATAATTATGTTATGGAAATATCAGAGGTTTATCCCAGCTATTTCAAGAAACTGATGTTAATGAAATGGCAATGTAGTTCATTGGTTTCAACTATGTCACTCTTTCTATGATAGTAAATGATCTATTTGTGACAGCATTTTTATGCTGGTGGAAGAGCCTTGCTTGAAGAGTTCTTTAAAAATGGTGACATTTAATAGGGGTGATAGTATAGCTTCAGTTCAAAGTGCCCTTTTTAGATGAAGTAAGTACTCAAGTGCCCAAGATGATGAATTAGTCTGAAGTGTGTAATCTTACTTTGGTGCTGAGTAAATACATTGTCTACCTAGATTATCTGTTATAATAAAATTGGTCAAATTCCAATTTTGTATTGTGCTGTTAATAGTGATACATTTTCTTTTTAGGGTGCTTTCTAACAAATCGACTGTAACTGTGTTGGAATGGGACCATCCTGGCGACACTCTCCTGGTATGTACACTATCTGATGTCTTAGTTTCAACTCTGATTTCATTTTGATTTATACCGACCATCGTGGATGCCAGTAATGCTCTGGATTCACGCATGTCGAATCCCCATCTGGCCATCTAGATTTGGGTTTTCCATGGTTTACCGAAATCATTCCAGGTGAATGACAGTATGGTACCTACAAAAGGCCATTGCCAATTTCCTTCCCATTCCTAGCCCCAATCCTTTCCCCACCACTCTAATGACATAGATGTCAAGGAGATGTAAAGCAAAAAAAAAAAAAAAAAGCTTTATACTGTTCTAAACACTAGCCCAATTAGGTGGATACTTTTTAAGTTGCTCAAATAAGTAATAATAATGTGTGTTCTAAAGATGTGTGACCGATCGTGGTGGGTGAACGGTTAGCGTTCTGGCCTCACATTCGAGAGGTTGTGGGTTCGAATGCCTGTCCGGGCATCCAGGTCTGGGTTTTCCATGGTTTCCCCAAATCACTCCAGGCGAATGCCGGGATGCTTCCTTCAAAAAGGCAATGGCCGAATTCCTTCCCATTCCTTGTCCCCAGTTCCATCTCACCTCTTAGCTGTGGCTGTGCTTGTGTAAGTGCATCCACATGTCTCTATGTTCTTGAAAAAGGATTTTGCCCAAAACATTGTTTTTCTTGTGTTGTGTGGTATTTTTTGATGCTGCTGCTCTCCTTCCTTCATCTCTGGTGAATGTTGAGTGATATTTATCTTTCTCTTCCATATAAATATCACCCCACAACAGCTCTGCCTGCTCTATTGTTACTGAAATAAACTACTGAATTAAACTGTGGAGATATGTAGTATTAGTCTTGAGGAAGGAGGTAATACTTCACAGATTGGAGAACTATGGTCTGATATTTTAGTTAAGTTTACTATGAAATTTAAAATTCAACCAATTTAATGTGTTATACAATATTCTACTGATGAATATGTGTGTATAATTGTATAGTTTATAAGGAATGATAGGGGAGTAAACCCATCAGTCACCACACATGTAGGCAGGAGAGCCGCGAAGCATGTAAAAGAAAAGAAATGAACAAACGTAACAATATTTTGCATAAACCTTAATCACGTTTAGAGGCGAGACCTGGGGTAAGGCAATCAGATGTGTAAACATTGAGACTCAGCATGTCTGAACCCAGAGATGAACAATCTGGGAAGGGTGGGGGTGGCAATGGTGAGGAGAGAAGTGTACAGACTGGAACTATGGAAAAATTTGGAAATTCCATACAAAATGATGAAATAAACATTTAGATCAGAATAAAATTCTGTATAATCTATATATCTATAAATGAGAAAATGAGACAGTTTGGATGTACTTCTGGAATCAATCACGCCTTAATAACTCAACCTATTTAAATGAAATTTGGCATGAAGTCAGTTAATTGCGTGCGAAGTGACATAGGATAGATTTTATCCCACAAAAACGCATAGTTCTTTTAGAAATTGTCATTAATATCAATTAGCAAATAACAAAGAGTTTCCAACTTCTTAGATAGCCGTGTCATGTTTACTCTTTCCTTTTTACGTAAATCGCAAACACTATTTTCCAGAAATAAAAGCAAAAACCTTCTTACATATGCAAGTTTCTGTTTAGTTTAAAAGCCATAAAACCGACGCACTTGACAAATAATAGTTTGGAAGCAGGAAATATAAATTTGTACTTAACCTTAAATTAAAAAAAAGGTAGGTACTGTTGTTAAGTTCGCAAGGAGATGTTTTCATTTGAGTACATAAAATAGTATGACATATCAAATTTTACACTATAATTTCGTTCATAATATATGCATCATAATAAATTTGTAAAATCAAACCTGAAAAAAAAAAACAATGTAAAATGCTATCAGTATACCAGCAAGAAATCGGTTCACTAAGAGTGTAAAATGGCCGTGCCGTATTTATAAAAATGTAACTGAATCCATTCTATCTCGGTTCAATTTATTTCCTGTCTTTGTAATATTGCAAATTAGTTTTGCCAAAATTTAAAACTTAACTAACCCTTTTTTTTGTTCAAAGTTTTAGTACAAATAGTAGACTATGATTCACGAAACAGTGATTTTTACTTACTGTTCAATATTCTGCAATTATCTATTTAATCCTTCACTTAGAACGAATGTATTCAATGGCCTAAAGTAGAATCTTATTGTTTCATGAAGCAACATTGGAAGTCGTTTACAGCACAAATACCTCATTTACATGGAACTTATGAAAGCTGCTTATTTATTACTAATATTAACTAAATTACTTCTCCCTTATGCTGTATCAAAAATCATTCTGGTCCAGGCATCATTTCAACCAAACCACTATCTCTGTTAATATTGCCGCTACAAAGTCAAACTATACGAACACACCTCAACATATTAAATTCATGTTTATACCTTACTAAATCACGAGTAGTAACAGTCACTTTATTGAGATGTTAACTTGACCAGCAATATTAACGAAAGTTGTCTTAGAGTTGTAGAGAATTATGGACTTTCCGTTGTACACTGTAAGTTACAAGCATTGTAGTATACATTTTTTAATTACGTTACTCCGATAACTGTCATGATGCTGATGACGTAGTTCATGTGGATGAATGTAGTTTCAGATGTATTCGGTATTTAATTTACTGCGTTTTTATGAGCGCCACATTGCCAACGTCATTATTTGGGTTCATTTAGTATCGCAATCTGAAATAATGAGTCAAGTTTATTTCGCCATTCATAATGTCACTAACATGCAATAGGCCCTATAGTGAATGCATTAATGAGCAATTGATAGAAGCTTTGATTTTCTAGCGGTAATATTAGCTGAGTTTGTGACTTGGTTGAAATGCAGCCTGGGCCAGAACGAAACATTATAAGTTATTTCAATAGCGCCATTTTAGTGATGTCATGTGTTGCTTTGTTACGATATTGTATCAAAAGATTTATAATAAGCTTGGATGATTTAGCAGAACACGTGGCGTTGACCGAAGCGGAGTGGTAATTTGCCGGCATTCAATTCTGTTGGCAGATTGAGAAACCAATTATGAAGAAAGAATCAATTACTACTTAAACATTGAAATTTGTATTTTAGCGCAGAATTAATTTATCGAAACAAATGAACTGTAGTAAACTGGTCTACAGGCAATTCAACTGTTTCCACAGATAGAAAAACCATTACCACAATACCACTGATCATTATGAATAAAAAAATCAATTACTACTATAATATGTAAATTTCTGTTGATCGATCCAATATATCCTCAAAACAAAATCAATATTCAAAGAGCAAATTAAGTTCTCTTTTTTTAAAAGATTTTTTTCAGATATTCAATGCAAATCAAAATATTCATTTTTAGTATCGCAATTTTTTAACGGAAATGAACATCCTTGGGCCACTTAAGTATTTATTTGCTGTTGGATGTTAGTATTTTTGTTGTTTTTGATATTTAGTCAATTCCATCAATGTATTGCTAATATTTTGACATTTTGAGCTATCATTAATTAAAACTATATTCATTTTTATTCGCGAGATGAAATTAGTAATTTTAAGAGATGCTTTTAAACGAAATTCAAATCTTTCAAAGAAATGTAAGAAAAGTAGAGCTATGAAAATAGCCAAAACCCAGGAGACAAATCCTCAATATTGTATATACGGATATATTAAATTGAAAATACTCCTAATAAAGAGAATTTTTGTTTGTTTTAAAAATTCAATGAAGTAGTTGTGGAACATGAATAAATATTTGTTATTTTTTTTTGCAACATTTATTGCTCTAAAATAAACTGTATGGTCGTATTGACCTGGTGACAAGGCTTCTTTACGTCTCCGCAATCAGCTCCTTTCGTAGCCTCTTAACATAAGCCAGTAATCCTACCGGACATAGAGGACCCATTGTTCAACACGGATTAAGAACCAAGTGAGCATTCTGGCGTAATTCACATCACATAACAACCTATGCCAGAGGTGAAGGTCGAGCTAAGGACTTTTGAAAATCCTCACCGAGACTGGGATTCAAGCTGGGAACTTTTCCATCTCCAGTTGGACGCCCTAACCACTGAGCAACCAGAACTCTCAAGAAAATCTTATATTACAACACTCTTCAATGCGGACGAAGTCGCGGTTAACTGCTAGTATACAAATAAATAATACATATAGTAAAAATAAGCGATAGATTTGCTGGTGAGGTCTTACTGGATGTTAATGACAAGGGGATATTTTTTGTGAAGGGTATGTGGGTAGGCTAGTTCCCATGTCCAGAGTTCAGGAGGGCTTGTAATATTAGGAAAAAATCTCTGACAGCTCTCACTGTAAAACAATTGGGTATGTTGTTATAGTTGCAGGAATTGGCAAGGGATGTCACTGGATGGTACCGGTAGCCGGAATAAACTGTTTGTTGGTCATTCATTGTGGTGGACAGATGGTTAGTGCTTAGGCCTACATAGGAAGCTGTGGTGTTTTGTGCAACGAAAAGAATATTTGACGAGAGAATCCTGGAAAAGAAGAAACATCAGCTGCAGTAGACATTAAGTATCATGTGTCACCTCTGACAACAAGAATCATAACTGTAGTGACTCGATTTAAAAAAAAAAGCATTGTTCTTGTGTAAGAGGATTCATAAATAGAATAGGGTGATTACTAACTAGGTCTGAGATTAGACCAAATTCTAATAGCAAAAATAAGATGAAACAAATTATCAGTCCACAAAAACAGGCTCGAAGGTGTGTAAAATTCCATGCCAGTAGGAGAGACAAGGTATCTTGTCAAGAACACAAATCAGATAATACCAACGACATTCAAGACAAAACCTTCTTACAAAATTGGCTGTCGTGGAACATTGAAGAACAGTATGAGCTATTACCTTGGTTCTCCGGATGGAGCTGCGTCAATCTGTTAAAACCTAACGTTTCAGCCATCATGCTGTGGCTGTCAACAAAGGAGAGAACGATAGCTGAAACATTAGGATTTAACAGATCGATACAGCTCCACCCGGAGACCCTAGATAATACAACGATCACGGAGGCCTTCGCTATTATTTGAACAATATGAGTGTTTACGGATAGAAACAAATGTATTGGCAAAATCAGACTGCTATTTGCCATTGATAGTCTGGGAAGTGGTGGAAATACTAAAACATATATTAAATAAACATCTATAAGGATGGATGGCATGGCCTTAGTGAAGTGTTGAAATATGTTTTGTATGACCATGAAAAATGCCAAGCTGAAAATGGAGACAGAAGTGTAACTACATCCATTGTCCAGACTATAAATGTAATATTTCTATAATAGCTCTACATTGTTTTAATTGGTTGACAACTAGAAATTCAGTAATGAGTGAATCTATATTCAGCCTACAAGATACTCAGAGGCTCGGGGGGAAACATTGCTGTAATTCACCAACCACACAACACAGCTCAACAACTTAGTTAATTAGGAGTTCCCTACCTGTTTCTTACCATGCCACCCTTCCATCAAAAAATAGTTCCCACTCCCACCAAAATTTTATTATTAAAACGTTTAATCCCTACTTCTCAGTACTAACAGTGTAATCTCGGAGGAAACTCACTAAGTATGTGATGATAGAATAAAAGTTTTCAATTATCTGCTTCATATATTCTACTGTCTGTCTTCCTCTACAGTTCTTAGCTTTGACTGATCCATCCACTAACAAATTAACTAATCCTGCATGTGCCAAAATATGACTTACCATCCTGTCTCTTCTTTCTGTAAGCCCCTTCCACAAAATTCTTTATTCATCCATCATTTCCAAAACTCTCTCATTTCGTACTTTATCTGTTCACTTAATTTTCAGTATCCTTCTTCTATAGCACCACATTTCAAATGCTTCTATTTTCCTTCTTTGTGGTATTCCTTAAGTCCATGCTTCGCTACCATAAAGTTCTGTGTTCCACACATGAGTTTTAAAAAGTTCTTACTAAGTCCTAGATCAGGCGTGGCCAACCCAAATGATCTTGCAGGCCACTTTGGAAGTGCATCACAACTCCGCAGGCCGCATAGAAAATTATATTTCCCAAGTAGAGACATTTCCTTTTGGAGTGAAAAATTGATTCATGAGTTATTATTGTGTTTATTAATATTCTTACATGTAAACATAAATAATATAATAATAATGATACTAAACGCACATTGTAAAGAAATATATAACACTAAAAATGATATATAAAAAATATTTTGTGAAAGTGTAATGAATCTCGCGGGCTGGAAAAATGTTCATGTTGGGCCACATGCGGCCCACGGGCCGTGGGTTGGCCGCCCCTATCCTAGATCATTATTTGAAACTAAAAGATTTCTTTTTTTCATGAAGGCTCTTTTGGCTATTGCTATTCTGATTTTAACATCATTCCTGCTTTGGCCATCAGTTGTAATTTTATTTCTCAAGTAGCAGAATTCTCTTACTACTTCTGCCACATCCGACTTTTTTAAATATTTAATCTACTATTATTGGTATCATTTCTGCTACATTTCATCACTTTGGTCTTGTCTCTGTTAATATTTATTCCAAAATCTTCCTTAAGTATTTTGTTCATGACAATCAGTAACTTCTCAATGTTCTCAACCTGTTCTACTAACAAGATAATGTCATAAACAAATTGTAGCATACTTATTTTTTTCTCCTTGAACACTTAAGCCACATTCAAATCTTTCAGTTCCTTTATTGCTTCTTCTACATATAAATTGAATCTTAATTGGGATAGAGTAAAACCTTGTCTCACACCATTTTCAACTGATGTGATTCTCTCATGATTCTCTACTTTTATTGAAGGTACATGATTCTTTTAAAGATTATAAAGTATTCTTCTATCTTGGTATTTTACACAGACGGAAAAAAAAAATCCCAACACCAAGAAAAAATTATTGTAGAGTAATGAAATTTGGACAATGCATTTGTCAAGTTAACATGTTTAATTGATTAAATTTTCAAGATCACAGGTTAATTTAAGCTCAAGAAAATGCATTTCAAATGTGAAATACTGTTAAATTAATAGCCGGTGTAACCTCCAGAATTTTGAATGCAAGCCTGCAAACGTGAATGCATTGTGTCATACAGGTTTCGAATGTCACTTTGTGGTATGGAGTTCCATGCTTGTTGTACTTGTGCTGTCAATACTGGGACGGTCAGTGCTGGCTGTGGATGATGCTGGAGTTGTCGTCCAATGATATCCCATACGTGTTCAATTGGAGACAGATCTGGTGATCTCGCAGGCCAAGGTAACATGTCGACACTCTGTAGAGCACGTTGCGAGACAACAGCGGTATGAGGGCGAGCGTTATCCTGTTGAAAAACTCCCCCTTGAATGCTGTTCATGAATGGCAGCACTACAGGTTGAATTACCAGACTGACGTACAAATTTGCAGTCAGTGTGTTTGGTATAACCACAAGAGTGCTCGTGCTGTCATAGGAAATTGCTCCCCAGACCATGACTCCAGGTGTAGGTCCAGTGTGTCTAGGCCGCAGACAGTTTGGTTGCAGGCGTTCCCCTGGCCTCCTTCTGACCAACACTCGGCCATCACTGGCACCAAGGCAGAACCTGCTTTCATCAGAAAACACAACAGATCTCCACTCCGTCCTCCAATGAGCTCTGGCTTGACACCACTGGAGTCGCAAACGGCGATGGCTTGTAGTCAGTGGAATGCACGCTACAGGGCGCCTGGCTCGGAGCTGTCCTTGAAGTAACCGATTTCTAACAGTTCGTTGTGTCACTGTGGTACCAACTGCAGCTCGAATTTCTGCCGCAGACGCAGTACGATGCGCCACAGCTGTACGCCGAATACGGCGGTCTTCCCTCTCAGTAGTGCCACGTGGCCTCCCGGAACCCGGTCTTCTTGAGGCAGTACCATCCCTTGACCACTGCACCCAACAATCATGCACAGTGGATACATTCCGGCCAAGTCTTTCTGCAATATCGCGAAAAGAAAATCCACCTTCTCGTAGCCCTATTACACGACCTCGTTCAAACTCGGTGAGCTGTTGATAATGGCTTCTTCGTCTTCTTAAAGGCATTCTTGGCTAACATCAACTCACTATGTCAAATCTCAGCGGTAAATAACGTTCACAAACTTTACAGCGCGTATTTAAAGCAAACCTGATTTGCAAGCTCTGAGTAGCGCTACTAGCGCCACACTTATGCGCGAAGCGCGAAATTTGAATCGATGTCATCTTTCAGATTTATAAACACGCCTACCAAATTTCGTTTATCTAACACAAGTCTTTCTTGGTGTTGGGATTTTTTTTTCCGTCTGTGTAGATCCAACTTCTTTAAAATTTTGAACCACCTAACATTATCAAAAGATTTTTCTAAATCAAGAAACACCATAAAAGTATCTTTGTTTTTCTTGATGCGCCCTTAAAGTATTAATCTTAAAGCTAGAATTGCTTCCATGTGACTGCGGTTTATCCTAAATCCAAAACTGATCTTCATTTATTCTACTACCCTTTCCATTCTTCTGTGAATTATTCTGGTAATTAACTTTGAAGAATGTGATGTTAGACTTTGTCAGGCGTACAGTGAATACGGGGGCTAGCAACACTTTGCGTCTGAACTGTGGACAATTATGCTCATGACCTATGTAGCCTTCTGGTACCTTAATATTTAATAAAGTGGTCGCCACACGTTTGTATTATACACTGCAATTATGATATTATCATAACATTACATATGTTTTCTTCGTCCCCAAAAGAAAATAATATTTTTATATGATATTTTTTTTATTGTTGTTATTATTCTGGCTGTATGGTTCTAATCCATTGATCTTTACATGTCATATAGTATAGACCGTTGCATGCCTCTAATGTTTACAAAAAAATGTTTTTTAATGTACATAATCCAGGAACTAAATTACAGATTCATTAGCCTATAGTATGTCTCAACACCCTTTTCCCCTTTTTTCACTTAAAAAAAATGTATAGGAATTGAAATGTTTCTTAAGCTAACAAACCCCTTCTCAATTTAATGAGCCAGAATTGATAATCACGTTTAGTGCAATAGATCATGAAATAATTGCATCTTATCTGGGATCACAACCTCCATTCACACTTTCATTCAGTCTTCATGTTAAAGCATTATTGCAACATACTTAAATTTAAACATATACGATCAAGATCCAACGAAGGAAACACAAAAATAATCAACACAAAATAATGATGAGCCACAAAGCTATCATCAAATTATTCAAACTTGATTACCATTGGTATTTACAACTTACGTGTTCAGACAGCGCTACCTAAATCTTTTTTTTTTTTTTTTTAAATCATTACTGTTATTGAATCTCAACTTAAAGAAGTCCTAAGAACCAAAAGAAATAAGTATCCCCACAATGTTATTTCAATGAACTTTATGGTGCTTTGAACAATGCTTTGCGTCTCTTGCGTGAATGTGCTACCTATCAACATCAAATAGAAATTTACTCACCCAATATTAAAATCAGTGACCTTTGCACAACCTTAGAAATATGCATTCTGTTCCACGCTAAAGATTCCGTGTGTCTGTCAAACTTAGTAGCAAAACTTTAAGACTTTCCTCCCGAAGAGAATTAAACACATAGTTCATATATGATTTTTGAAGAACTCCAATGTCTATAGACGTTTTACTCACAAACAATGATGCTGGTCTATTAGCAGTCTTACATGTGGAGTACAATTTTCTTTTACCAAGAGTGGTATCTTTAACTCTTTCTATGTTACTTTACTGGCTATAAAACGTTCATATTAATTATTGTAATCTATCAACTAACTTACTTAATTCAAACTTTTATATACACTTCCAGTCACCTAATCAACTTTGTCAGAATACCTTTCTAGTCGGAGAGTTACCATAGAGTGATTATGCCTTTAAGCATAAACTTGCGGTTTCGTCTTTACAATGCACTATTTTCTCAGCTATCAATTATTGTACAGAACTCTACTTTGCGTATGATTCTAGCGTATTGCACCAGCAATCTGTATATTTGGGGAACTCTAATTGTTCCGAAGCTGTTTACACTCCTGCTATCCAGCTTGTCCTTGCCACGGCTATTGTGTCCTAACGAGTTTCTGCCTGCATGCCATTCATTGGTCCTCTGGGAATATCCTTCCCTTGGATCCTTCGACCCCGAATTCCTCCATGGCTGAGCTGTTACTTCTACAAATTCCAACTATTTGTGAGCTTTAGATTTACTGTCACAGTATTACCATTATTGTTTATTCGTTTCTAAGTCATTCTCCAAACTTTACAGTTTAAGAATATCAATATTAGACAAATCTCATGGTCCTCAGCTGTATGTCAATATTTAACCTACAAATTGCTTTTACTGATCCTGCTTTCTTCAATGCAATTGTCAACATTACTGCCAGTCAATGTAGATTACATTCCTACAATGACAATGTGCCTTCTGTGTGGCAAAATTACATAAAAATATTCTTATGTCTCTGACAGCCAATTAAACAAAATCACTACACTATTCGGTGTAAGACGATAATAAACACAAAAGTCAATTAACTCTTAGAACCACAAACATTGAAAAGAAAACAACTCCCGTCTACGTTCACAAACTTTAACTCTGAAGGCTATAATAACTACACCTTACTTAACATATTTCTTTGACCAAACAACAGTGTCTTTTCTCTTGTAATTGATATTTTATGACTTAGGGAAAATAGTATTGGCATAAACGTTAAACACACATGCAGACCGACATTTATCTTCTAGCCAAAATCAAGCATTTATCACAGCAATCGTTAGACTTGTTCAAGGACAAAGACACAATTCTGTGCACCAAGGCAATTATAGTTTTAAACAGAATCTCTCTCTAAAGGTAGAAACAAAGCAATTCCTGGAATCTCCATGGTAACATTTTCCTTAGTTTCAATGTTGTCTGAACTTTGAACATTCAATCTCATGTATCCTAATCAAATAAATTACCAAGCTACTTATTTTTATAATTATATTTTACAAAACTTCACCCGAAATTGCCGCTTTCCTATTTTACTGCAGACATGGCATATCAAGGACATCTTTATTATTTGGAAATATTTCTGCCGTTGCATTCGAGTGCAGTGTCTGTGCAGTCAAATTAATCGCAGCATTTCAATCCGCTTGTCGATCCACAACATTTCCATCATGCAAATCACCATATTGGTACTGATGGTGATGATTATTCTTCGAATACCATCGTCTGTTTTGACCCTGTTTGTGGTGCTAATGTGGATGGTGATTATTTTGATCATCCTTTATTAGGCCATCATGAGACTGATTTACGCCAATTTGATCTAAGTATCTTAATGTGTCAATAAACTGTTTGTGTATGGTGATAACTGCAGGGTTCAGTTTTAATTGGATTTCTGTAGGAAAATGCGTAGTGAGTGCGGCATTTAATTCCATGTCATTCAAAGGTTGGTCTAATAACGCCGACAGGACAGATAATCTTAATGCATATCCAGACATCGAACCGCCTTTGCTAGCCTCAAATTGGCTGCAATATATGCTAAGTCTGGCTTGTCTTTGGGTGGTTTCGGACCAGAATGTAAGTAAAAATAAAGACTCAAATTCTGGGTACGTGCAGTCAACTGGGCAGAAAACTGTAAACCATCCTTTTTCCTCGGGTTCAAGTGCTAGTCTTGCGACACATGTCTTTAGTGCTTCTGATGTGTTATTAATAAAAAAATAATTATCTAACTCATTTATGAACTCCATTGGATTACGTCCCCGATGAAGTCCGAATTTTGGAAACGCCAATCCTCCCTGATTATACGCTGTGACCTCAGGACATACAGATGATTTTCTACTGTCTATGCTTTCTCTAGTGGTAGCCATTGTTGCTTCAATTGCCACATATTTCGCAAAAATGTCAGCCTGGAAGGTAGTATTTGACATTTTATTCCCCAAATCAGAAACTACCCAGTCAGTATTCAAAATACATGTGTCGTCGTGCTTTGCTTGGACTTCTTCCAGCTTGTCACATCTCTTAACCTGTTTGTTTGATGTACTCTGAACCACAGAATTCTCCTTTCACATGTTTGTTCAAAAATCTTCAAGTTTCTTTTTAGTTTCTGTGCAAAAATTCACAAATTTGGTTTCATATTGGCTGCTAAATGTACTAAACCTTTCATTAATCTATGAAATTTGCTTATGCATTTCAGCTTGTTGTGTACAAATTTTAGACTGAATCTGTTCCGTTTGTTGTGTTAGCATCTTTTGTAACATTAACAGTGCCGACCCCTGTATGATCTATTCCCTTGCAACGGTTTGTCCATTTTTATTGTGTTTAATGTCACATTCTGGAGTGCTTATGTCTGTTTTGCCTGACTGACTCGATAGCGTCTTTGTGCTATCATTTTGCATTTCAGAATACTCCCCTATGTCTTACCGCTGGATTCATTTACTTGTTTAGTGTCTGCTCTGTTCTCTACTGATTCCAAACTATGAGACCCATGAATAAAGTGTGATGCAGTGCAATCAACACTTAAGCTAAACCCCTTTTTATATATAATACAGTAATAAAGCAAGCAACCATAATGCAATATGACCTAACTGGGATTTCATCTCAAACACCGGAAATAAATAAAACTGCAAGAAGCAAACAAACGAAACACTCAATTTTCACTTTTTAAACTTTGTTTTGAAATTTAACTGTCATCTCGATCACCAAATTATGAAATAAATTTTGCTACTTTAAAATCCAGAATACCGACAGATTTTGCGCGCTCAAATATGAAGGAAAACAACTATCATATGCACCAGTCCACACAGTATTGTCTCCTATCAATTTTTAAAATATCCCGTCAATTTTCAAATTTGTTTACATAACGCAACAACAACAATAGGCAATGCTGGTCTGAATACATATGCAACATGACAGAAATATTCAACACAAACAAAATCAACCTCCAATAAAAACATCACATATGTGAAATGCTACAAAAGACACAAGAAATTTTGATTTCACATTCACTACAACAGGTATGGCCATCTCCTCTGAAAATTATTTTTATGCATAAACATTACACATATCATGAATATCATCATATAAATATTAACAAGAGCTGAAAATAAACTGTATTATTATCAGCGGCTGTCTTTCATTGACTCTTCCATCAAATGCTGCAAGACACAATTATATTCATGAGGTAATAATTCTGTTTGCACTAAAATTCTTGCTCTCAAAAAACGTGACCGAGCCCCACGTTATCGGGAAACCAAATGTAGTGTACCAGGTTTCTTGGCATGACCTATATTATTTTTAATTATGAATAATTAATAATTACTGAATGAAAAAGGTGTTCGAAGTAATTCTGCAAACTAGGTAAGACTAAAAAGCGTCATAACCAGAAAATTTTATTGACAAATCAGCATGACCAACAGTCATGAGGTGTATTTATTTTTAAACATCATAAACAATCAAGGGGTGTAAAGGTTTGGGAGAGACTATATTAGCCTTTCCCAACCAAATGTCAACCCCTCCTTCACGTGGTGCACCCTGTTTGCATGTAAGACTGTAAGATTCCCGGAATAAGGAGTCACCCACTGCTTGCCAACGGCCTTCAAAAGGAGGGTGGAAGGGCAGGGAGTGGTTCAGGGCACCCTCTTACCCTTGCAGTTGCAAACAGCCCATAAAGGTGTATGAATCAGAAATGATCAACAGCATGGGGATGCAGAAGGCAACGGGAAACCACTGTATTAAAGACCCAAAGGGTATCCCAAAGACATGTAATCCTCTCAAATTACAAATATCATGATGGCTTCTTCCTGGGTAAAATATTCCAGAGGTAAAATAGTCCCCCAATCAGATCTCTGGGTGGGGACTTCTCAGGAAGGAGTCATCAGAACGGATAGAAACACTATACAAGTCAGAATGTGGAATGTTAGAAGTCTGAATAGGGCAGATAGGTTAGAAAACTTAAAAAAGGAGATGGAACAACTTAAGTTAAATGTTGTTGAGATCAGTGAGATTAAATGGAAGGATGCACAGGATTTCTGGTCTGGGGAACACAGGATAATTAGCACACAAGCAGTCAATGGAGTCACTGGTGTAGGATTTGTAATAATAAATAAGAAAGTAGTGAAACGGGTGAGTTATTTTCAACAGCTTAGTGACAGGATTATTCTGATGAGGTTAGAAACTAAGCCCATCCCAACCACATTAGTACAAGTGTATATGCCAACGTCACGAAAAAATAGGGAAAACTATACGCTGAAATTGAAGAATTAATCTAATATGTGAAGGGGAAGGAAAATCTAATAATCATGGGTGATTGGAATGCAGTAGTGGGAATAGGAAAAGAGGGGAAGAAAGTAGGATATTTTGGTCTAGAAGAAAGAAATGAGCGAGGAAGCAGGTTGTTAGAAGTTTGTGAAAGATATAAGCTAGTTGTGGCAAACCCACTGTTTAAGAACATACAAGAAGGATATACACCTGGAAACATCCAGGGGATACAGGCAGATATCAGCTAGGTTATATCATGGTCAAACAGAGTTTCAGGAATCCAGTTCTAGACTGTAAAGCGTATCCAGGAACAGACATAGACTCTGACCATAATTTGATAGTATTGAAGTGCAGGCTGAAATTCAAGTGAATAAGGAAACAATGTAAGCAGAACATACTGGAAGTGAATAAACTGAAACAGTATAGCACGAGAGAAAAATTTGCAGAAATGGTAGACTTAGGTCTAAGAAGTAACTCTGAAAGGAGCTCAGCCGAGAATGAATGGAATGCATTAAAGACAGAAATAATGAAAGCTGGTAAAGAAACATTAGGCTTTAGGGAACAAGCTGCCCGAAAACCTTGGATCACAGAAGAAATTTTGGAGCTGATGGATCATAGGAGAAGGTACAAAAATGCTCAGGATGAAGCAGGAAGAGAGCAATACAGGCAATTTAGAAATCGAACAAATAGGAAATGCATACAAGCAAAAGAAAAATTGCTAGAAGAAAAGTGTGAAGATGTAGAAAAGGAAATGGTTGTAGGTAAAGTACATGTTGCATATAGAAAGATCAAACAGAATTTTGGAGATATGAAGAAAATAGGTGTGAAAATTAAATCTTCCGATGGGAAACCTCTTTTGCGTTCAGACGATAGAGCTAACCAATGGAAGGAATACATTGATAAATTTTATGATGGGGATGACTTGAACAATAGTGTAATGGAAAAGGAAGGCAATGTCCACATTGATGACTTAGGAGATCCTGTTTTGAGGATAGAATTTAATAAAGCTCTGAATGACTTGAAAGCAAATAAGGCAGTTGGAATTGATGAAATCTCTGCAGAACTTCTTAAATCCCTAGGAGCAGAAGGACCCGAAAGATTATTCAAGCTGATATCAGTAAGTTATGAAACAGGAGAAATTCCAACCGATTTTAATAAAATATCATCTTCACACTTCTGAAGAAAGCACAAGCCGACAAATGTGTGAATTATCGCACCATTAGTCTAACATCACATGCTTCAAAGTTACTGACCAGAATAATATACAGAAGGATGGAAAGGGTAGTAGAAGAGATAGTAGGTGAAGATCAGTTTGGGTTTAGGAAAAATCGCAGTATAAGGGAGCAATTCTGTCTTTAAGATTAATACTTGAAGTGCGGATCAAGAAAAACAAAGATACTTTTATGTCATTTATGGATTTAGAAAAAGCTTTTGATAATGTTAGGTGGGACAAGATGTTTAAAATTTTGAAGGAGTCAGGTCTAAAGTATCGAGATAGAAGAACACTCTATAAAGTATATAAGAATCAAGTGGCTGTAATAAAAGTAGAGAATCACGAGAGACATGCAGCAGTTAAAAAGGGTGTGAGACAAGGTTGTAGTATATCCTCATTAATATTCAACTTGTATGTAGAAGAAGCAATAAAGAAAGTCGAGAAAAAATTTCCATATGGCATAAGTGTTAAGGGAGAAAAAATCAATATGCTACGTTTTGCTTATGACATTGTCTTGTTAGCAGAAAGGGCTGAGAATATTGAGAAGTTACTGAATGGGATGTACAAAATACTGAAGGAAGATTTTGGACTGAATATAAATCAAAGCAAGACAAAAGTGATGAAATGTAGCAAAAATGATACCAATACTAGTAGATTAAATATAAAAATAGGATCGGATGCAATAGGAGAAGTAAGTGAATTCTGTTACTTGGGAAGCAAAATTACAACCGATGGCAGAAAGAAGCAGGAATGAATTTAAAAGTAGAATAGCACCAGCAAAAAGAGCCTTCATGAAAAAGAGAAACCTTTTAGTTTCAAATATTGATCTAGGAATTAGAAAGAACTTTTTAAAACTTTATATGTAGAGCATAGCACTTTATGGTAGTGAAACATGGACTTTAGGAATGCCTGAAAAAAAGAAAAGTGAAGCATTTGAAATGTCGTGCTACAGAAGAATGCTGAAAATTAAGTGGACAGACAAAGTAAGAAATGAATGAGTTTTATAAATGATGCGTGAGGAAAGAAGTTTGTGTAAGATCTTACAGAATGAAGAGACAGGCTGGTAGGTCATATTTTGAGACATGCTGGATTGGATTATTTGCTGGTGGAGGGAACAGTCGAAGGTAAGAACTGTAGAGGAAGACAGAGATTAGAATATATGAAGCAGATAATTGAGGATGTGGGTTGTAAGGAGTATGTAGAGATGAAGAGGTTAGCACAGGATATGAAGGGATGGAGGATTGCATCAAACCAGTCGTGAGACGACAGCAAAAAATAAAAAATAAATGCAAAACACCCTCCGTCCTACATAAGTGGTCATTATGTTATGAAAGAAAATATTCTGTGACAACAAGGATATATTATAATGTATCAAACACGATTTTACATGATTAATAACAAGCACATTAGGAAAATGGCAAGGACAAGCAATGGTTATACCCTTTGCTAAAGTTCATAGTAATTTGTAGCCTTTAACTTAATTTTTGGGTTCAATAAATGCACGCAACTAAACTCTAAACTCAGATCGTTATTGAGCAGAGATACTCTTATCAGGGTGAATTTCTTCACTCAGGGGGTTAAGTGGGTCATTCGAGAAACAAATATCGGTGCAAACAATTTACTGAATGTTTGACGTAGGCTTTACCGTAATGATGTCCATCTCAGTCCTCACCACACCTTACACTGTCAGCAGTTCACAGACACGGCACCGTCTCAACATCTGTAAGTATAGACATCAACGTCTAAGGAAATATCACAGTTTGATCTTCACCATTCCAAGTGTGGAAGCTTCTATCAAGCCCCAGCTTGGAAGTCGACCAGTCTCCTCGACAGTTCACAACATAAGACCTCTTTTTCACCCCTGCAGAATCCTTCCTCGTGGCTCATCCACCTTCTCTTCCACCAGTCCCAGCTCGATCTTGTTGGCAGCTTCCTTGATTTGCTCCAAAATGCTGACAAAATTATTGTAAATAGTAACTTAAACTCTAAACAAATTCCTTGTTGGCTAAAGATTCACGCTTCACAGACATCCGAAGCTTTTTCAGATTTGCAGGCCAGTGATTGGTTGCCAGTTCCTGCCTCCACGTTCACATTCCATGTGCTTGCATTGACTGACCTTTCCTCTGGCTTTTAGTGGACCCTGTTCATGAGAAATGCTATCGGGCAAATATCTGTTTAGCCACGTCTCATTTCGCTATGGTCTGTCTCCATAAATCCGCGCAAACTTTACATTGTCACGACTGCACAATTATTCACAGTGATTGTTGGAGGCACATAAATATTCCGCTCTTAGAGAAAGGTCTTTGTTGAGGCTTCTACTGGGTGACATTAACGAGGGTCGATTGTTGTTACGGGAACAATAGTTCAGCATTACCTTTTCTTGGGAAGCTGACTGAGGTGGTTGACAAATCCACTGCCCGCGACACTGGCAGTTTACGTAGGCACAAACAATAATTGTTACCTGCTGCATATACCCACACTAAACAAATAATGTAATTGTGATGTTATCATTAATATTACAACACCCCAAATATGAAGGGTACAATTAAATAAGTTCACTTGACACAGTTTTAGGATCACAAAATACTTGTATTCTTGAAAAAGTTTCTCTTTACAATGTCGGTACCAGAATTGCGAATAAAGCATCGGACAACAGTTCCATAGAAGATTGTCAGGTTAAACACATAATCGCTCACTAAGCCCCCTAACTTAAGTGAGAGAATTATTACGGCATGTCAAGCAAGATATGCCGCAACAACTACATGCGTGGAGCCGTTCGCTCATCGAACTGACATGAAGTTAATTGTTTAAAATTTCCTAGAAGATCGGGCATTTTCAAGATGGCTGCAGGTCCTTTTGTTGACTTTAAGATTTCTATGACATCAGCAAAAAATTTCGAAGTTTAATATCTCCCAATGTACTGGAAAGTTTGACTTGCAAGTAATACATTGGCTTCCTGATATCGTATTCTATCTATTCCAATTTAGCTTAGCCTTTAAAAAGATCTCTATAAGATTAACCTTGAAATCTCTTACATCATCAGTTTCCTGCGACTTTCCATACTTTCAGTTTGCCACTACTTTCCACACTTTCTCAACAATTCACGACACTCTATTTTCGAAATCTTTATTATCTAACCGATGCTTAAACTTTTTACAGACACCAATATATATATATTTATTTAAGCTATGTTCTGATATAAATTTCTCACTTTTTGTTAAAATATTTATTTTTTTCTCTTAAATAAAAGTGGTGATTAAATTTTGCCTAATTAGTTAACTTTACTTTATAAATTTGCTAGACAGTGCTGACTATAGCTGGTGATAAAAGATCAGCTATAACTTTACACGATTACAAGTTATTTAATATTTTAGTACCTACCCTCATGGCTTAAATGTAAACAAATCAAATTATCTCTTAAACTATGTTTTTCCGGCATAATAAATACACTTTAAAATGATTCTTATGGTGAACTTTAGTTGTGGAAATGAATGCAAGAAAATCCTTTCAAGTTGAAAAACTACTTTAATTGAAATTTCTGTCTCCTACATAAGCAACTTCAAAATCGACCTATAGAGTATATTACTACTGGTGATGGCTAGTAGAAATGCTTTTGGTGAGTTAATAAGTACCTTACAACTTATAATGCGATAATTCTCACATTTATCGGCTTGTGCTTTCTTCGGAATCGTGAAGATGATATTTTTATTAAAATCTGTTGGAATTTCTTCTGTTTCATATCAGTTTGAATAATCTCTGGATTCCTACTTCTCCTAGGGATTTCAGAAGTTCTGCAGGAATCTCATCAATTTCAACTGCCTTATTTAATTTCAAGTCATTCAAAGCTGTATCAAACTCTGTCCTCAAAACAGGATCTCCTTTGTCATCAACATCGACACTGCCTTCCTTTCAACTATGCTGTTGTTCAAGTCATCACCATCATACAATTTCTCAATGTATTCCTTCCATCGGTTAGCTCTATCTTCTGAACTTAAAAGATATTTCGCATCTTTTGTTCATTTCTCCAAAATTTTGTTTGATCTTCCTCTATACCACATCTACTTTTCCTACGACCATTTATATTTCTTCACACTTCTCTTGCTGCCATTTTTCTTTTGCTTTTTTGCATTTCCTGCTTATTTGATATCTAAATTGTGTGTTTGCTCTCTTCCTGCTTCATTCTGAGCATTTTTGTGCCTTCTCCTCTGATCAACTGTCCCCAAAATTTCTTCTGTTATTAAAGGTTTCTGGGCGGCTTGTTCCCTAAAGCATACCAGCTTTCATTCATTCTCAGTTGAACTCCTTTCAGTTACTTCTTAGACCCAATTCTGCCATTTCTGCAAATTTTTCTCTCATGTAAGATTGTTTCAGTTTATTCACTTCTAGTCTGTTCTGCTTATATTGCTTCTTTATTCGCTTAAATTTCAGCCTGCACTTCATTACTATCAAATTATGGTATAAGTCTACATCTGCTCCTGGGTACGCTTACAGTCTAGAACTTGATTCTTGAATCTCTGTTTGACCATGATATAATCTAGCTATCTGCCTGTATACCCTGGATGTTTCCAGGTGTATATCATTCTTGCATGGTTCTTAAACAATGCGTTTGCCATGACTTGCTTATATCTTTCACAAAATTCTAACAACCTGCTTCCTCACTCATTTCTTTCTCCTAGATCAAAACTTCCCACAGTATTCCCCTCTTTTCCTTCTCCCACTATCACTCCAATCACCCATGATTATTAGATCTTCCATCTCCCTTCATGTATTGGATTAATTCTTCAATTTTGGAATACATTTTATCTATTTCTTCATCATCTTTTTGTGACATTGGCATATACACTTGTATTAGCATGGTTGGGGCTTAGTTTCTAACCTCATCAAAATAATCTTTTCACTAAACTGTTTATAATAGCTCACCTGTTTCCCTACCCTCTTATTAATTTCAAATCCTACACCAGTGACTCCATTGACAGCTTGTGTGCTAATTATCCTGTGTTTCCCCAGACCAGAAGTCCTGTGTGTCCTTCCAATTAATCTCACTAATCCCAACAACATCTAACTTAAGTTGTTCCATCTCCCTTTTTTTTTTTTTTTTTTTTTTTTTTTTTTTTTTGCTGTCGTCAGTCTTTAGACTGGTTTGATGCAATCCTCCATCCCTTCCTATCCTGTGCTAACCTTTTCGTTTCTCCCTTTTTAAGTTTTATAAACTACCTGCCCCATTCAGACTTCTAACATTCCACTCTCCGACATTTAGATTGTTTCTATTCTCCCTGAATATTCCCCACCTGGAGATCGGATTTGGGGACTGTTTTGCCTCCGGAATATTTTACCCAGGAAGAAGCCATCAAGATGTATGTAATTTGTTGAGGATTAAATGTCCTCAGGATACCCTTTGGGTCTTTAATGCAGTGGTTTCTGTTTGCCTTCTGTATCCCCATGCCATTGATTATTTCCAATTCATCCACCTTTAGCAGCCATTTCCAACCCCAAGGACAAGAGGGTCCCTGGGACCACTCCTCGCTCTGCCACCCTCCTTTAGGAGGCCGTTGGCAAGCAGTGGGTGACTCATTATATCGGGACTCTTTCAGTCGCCAGAGCCTCGTCTGTGCAAACAGGGTGCACCACATGAAGGAGAGGTTGACATGGATAAAGTTTGATAAAATGGTGGTGCAGGCAAGGGCCTCATCCTTCTGAGTCTCGGTCATAAGCGAGACGCTGAAAATCTGGCTGCATGATAATCCTAACTTGCAGATAGATTCATTTAATTTTTTATGTTTTATTTTATTAAAAATGTGATTCATTTTCTGTAGCTTATAAATAGTACTAGCAACCAGGCTTTTCTCCGGTAACAGTTTTTTTGCCCCGTGTCAGCCGTGGTAGACCACGAGACATCAGCACATGTGCACAGACGTCCGGCATGTAATTATGAGAGTAGTGTGAAATGTACCCTTCCTGTGATTGAATGTCTGCAAAACTTGTAACCGTGTATTTGTGTGATAAGAACAGTTTCGTTTGTGAAATGTGTAGTTTTGGAGGAGGAGACTGGTGATCATCCCAGCATTTGCCTTAATGACTGTGGGAAACTGCCTAGAAACTGTAGGACAGCCGGTATGCAGGGACTATGACTCAATCCTGTTCCCATAGTACCTTCCTGATCCAGTGTATTGGCACCTTAATGTGTGAAACTGTTCTCAAAAGGGTACACACCTTTTTTTGTGGTCACCGAAGATGGCGCTACATATCAACCATCCATTTACACAGGCGACCACTGTGCGAGTTTTTTGCTCTTGGATGAATACACATCCGTGTTACTACTAGGGTTGTTAGCCGTAGAGGTGGCCTAGCCTATAGGAGGAAAGTTTGTGTTGCCATCTGTCTCTGAAACGAGTAACTTAATGTTCTGTATTATAAGTGTGTATTTTGTCTATGAAATGTATAGTTTAATGAGGCAGAAATTGGGGTGTGTCCCAGCATTCATCTTATTGATCGCTGGAAACTGCCAACACCACAATCAGGACATCTGGTATGTGGGGGCCTAGGCTTGTCCCCAGTCCTGTTGTACCTCCCTGATCCATTGTCTGTGTCACACTGACTGGTCTACAGGTTTATTGGATGTACGGATAATTTTTTCTGATCAAAATTTTAATTTTATTTGGTTACTTTTTATGGCTTTCCAGAGTTTATAATTTACTGCAATTTTCAATTGTCTGCTTCTTCCTGCACCCTTGTTCATCTCTAGCTTCAGTCATGTGGTGATTATTGGTGGGTACACATCTGATCTCCTTGCCATACATCTCACCTAAATAGATGATTAAGGTTTATACGGAAATATTGAGAGGTATGATGGTGTTTATTTGTTCAACACAGCCCTTTTGCCTACTGTTGAGTGATGGATCTATAATTGTGGGAATACTTGGAACAGTCTGGAGTCTTAAAAGAGTCTGCAAGCAGGAGATTGATACACGTATATGATTCTTCTCCCTTTCTTGTAGAAATGTGTGTCTCTGCAAGGTAACTTTTTTTGAATATCTAAGTTCAACATACCGATTTCAACTTTGTATCTGATTCTGTTCATGACAATAGGTAGAACTTAACAGTAATCCTTCTTATTAGAGTTAGTTGCAGGAGAGAAAGAAGCTATCATCTACCATAGTAGAAGGCCTGGTGGGATAGAGATACACAATAATAAATGATACAGAATCTAAAAATTTCATCAGTATGGAATGTGTTCATGGGGCTTTTTGATGGTTACCAGATTGGATAGGTTGGTAACCATGTATAACTTTTTTTATGTTTCGCAGGTCTGTTAAAACCTATTTTGGGAGGATAGGTAGGACTTAGAAGAAGAAATTTTTAGCCCTTACAACAGTTGCTTTCTCTTGCTGCATCTTATTAAAAGTCGGTTGCATGTGGTACTCTTACAGCAATTGTCACCACCTTCTGTACTATGGTCACCTCTGGTCATGATTAAATGACCACCTTGAGTAGTCTCCACTGTGGAAGCTAGCTCTGCTGTGATATATAGGTTTCCTAGCATGAACCTGTCAGGGTTTCTTACTGTAAATTTTATTTACGCATTTGCTCCCTTCAACTGCTTTCCTAAACAAACTATGTACTCCAATTTATGACTAATTTACCACTGAGAAATGTATAATTTTCCTTCTCCAAGTATTAACAAAATTTTTAAAGATACAATTCTAAATGAGTAATAATGTCTTGAATACTAAGAAAAAGTTAGATGGATTTTTCCTTGAATTTGAGACTCTGTAGAAAGGTTCAGATAAAAACCCCACAAGTCATCAGTGTTTTGATCACATTCAAAACATGTCAGTTTGTTTTACAGGGACATTTCTTTTGATGCAACTGCAAAAAGGTTTATTTGTGGACCGGATGGGTGGAATAACTGTGGGATAACAGAGATTTTGGTGCTACAACTTTATAAACTCCATTCTTGCCGACAAAAGGCCTCATCAGAAATTTTTTAATGGTTTGTGCTTTTTTGCTGTAAGTAATAACAATGCCTGAATTCTTTCTCTGGGTAACATACATCTGTTTCTTTCTATGTATTCATTTGCTGGTAAAAGTGACATGATGTGCTTGTTGTCTAATATATGTATTTGGAACAAGACTTGTTACTCATTTTCTACCATTGAAACTATTTTAGATTTCTACTTTTAGTAATTTCTCTATAAGCTCCTTATTTAGATATGTCACTCAGTTCACTTGGCTTCATTACTGCATTTGAATTGATCTTTTCCTTTGAGTCTTACAATTTTCCAAATTTTGAGTGTCCTTAATTCACTCTTGTTTTAGGTGATATTTCTCCTTGTGTCTGCAAAGGGGCCGTAATATATTCTTCATGTATCCTACATAATGCGCTTTTAAAATCCGGTCATTAGTAATTTATTTCTAGAGTTTTTGCTTTATAATATTTATTAGTAATTTATTTATTTCATTTAGGGGAGAGGGATTTCATTTCATTCTGCTTTTTAAATAATTCAAATCAGCATTTGTTTAATTTTCTTTCAGGTAGGTGACATGGATGGCAATGTTCAACTGTGGGCACGTAAAGATCACTTACTCAATGAATGGGTTTGTTTGGGAACTGTGACCTATCGTGGTGAACATGTACTTGCTGCACTGTTTTTTCACAATGGGAGGAAGGTAATTAATTGCATTCCCATCAATGGGATTGATTTTAATATTAGTTTTCACGGGTAAATAATGTATTTAAGTACCTTTTCATTATAATCTCCTTTACATGTCGTATACTAAGGCAAAAATTTCTTTTCATGACAATTACATTAAGGCTGGAGAAAGCTGTAGATTAAGTTAAAATGCTTGTTGTTTCATTGATTGCAATTTCCATTCATATAGCCTTTCTCTGTGTAACACAATAGAACACATTAAACACGGGATGTGTTGCTGTAATTGTTCGTTATTGTTTCACTTAAAAATGAAATTAGTGTTGTAATTTAGGTTTATAGGACCAGAATTTATGAAAATATGAAATACTTTGTAAATTACCAAATCTTTTCTGTTGTTGTTGAAAATGTAACTAAAATTGAATTATTGATTCTTCCCCTATTTGAACAAACTTTCTGTTGACCATTTAATTTAGCGTCATTCGTGTTTTCAGGACTTAGCACGTCCTTGATTTTTTGTTTTTTACATTTACTGATGTTTTTTTCTTTCTGTTTTGCATTTTTAAATACCTTGAAAAATTTAAAACAAACAGCAAAAGTCAATAACACTTGCTTTAATTATTTGTAGACTGATAACATTGATGTATTATGAAAATATACTGCAAAATAATCTCACCTTGAAGGAATCTGTATAATTAACCCGAACTTGGTGGATATATTATGAGACGTGTGAATTTTTCAGTTATCAAGCTTTGCAGCAATTTGTATGCTACCAGAGAGTGTCATAATCATTGTCTATTCATGATCATATGATGTTCAGGGAACAAAAATTGTTAGTACCACAGTGTAATTGCATCCTGAGAAGTGGAACACACATCAGAGAAAAGTTCCAGTAATAGTTTGACAATTTCACCAGTGTTGCTGAATTTCAAAACTCTGTGATGGTAGTTGATTGTTTTGATGCACTCAGGATATTGCTTTAATTTTTCCATAGCCTGTTGCAAATTATTCAGCTGGATTTACCACACGCAGAAACTTCTATCTGTGATATTAAGGGCAAAACATCAATTAGATTTGTAATCACTCCTCACTTCAAATTTAGTAAGTGATAAGCTCACCTTCTCTTTGCTGTCCAGTATTAATATCACATCACAGCATTGCTTCCAGCTCCATAATTGTTTGAGAAGGCTTACATATCTAGATGAAGCCTTCCAAGTGAGGCACAGTTAATTGTGTTATCAGTTCTTGATTAAATCAGCAACTGTGTGTCTGGACGTCAGGGAATTGTGAAATGCTACATGAGCTGTTCTGTATCTTGCATTACTAATATCAAGCAGATGCATAAAAAAAGGACTATGGTAATGTCGACTTTAAGATTGTAACAGCATATCACTGCCAGAAAGATTGGAACGATATTAGGGTTGCTATCTTTGGATATTGCTTAATAACAAAAATTGGTCTTAAGTAATGTGTTCTTTTTTCTTTCATGGCAGTGTTCCAAGAATCCATGTGAGACACTGGCTGTCCTCAAGACTTATGGTTTCTAGTTGATCTAACACACCTAGAATTGTTGCAAATTAGTGCCTACCAATACCATAATTTAATGTGTATTCATTATGGGGAATTTATCAGTTTATTGATGCATTAGGAAAGTTCTGCAGCCAGTTAATCTGTATCTTTTGAACACACTCCCCAATACATTTTTCCACCTTCTTGCTAAATAAATATTATTCCACGGATCATTGCTCTACTCCCGGTTGACAATCGGTACCACAAGACTAAACAAATGTGTAACAAACTTATGGAAATATACGTTAACTGCATTAATAAATTCAAGCAGTGTGGACAGATTACGAGGGTGGATCAAATATAAACAAGCTTTTTTAAATTGTATGCCCGTCAGTGGTGTAATGGATCTGTAACAATTTGGACAGTAGAGGAGGATGTGTGGGAAAGAGGTACACTCCCAGTTGTACACATGAAGTTTCTCATCAGTGAAAATGCAAATGCTGTGGAATGTTCCAACAGCATCACAAACACACAACATTGTGGCTGTTCTAGAACTCAACAAATGAGATCAGCGCTTAACTGTTCTTAAAATCTCTCAGCCGCTTCAGATCAGGCTTCAAAGTTTGTGATCACTCACAATGACCTAAGATTCCAAAAGTGTCAGCTTGGTGGATTCAGAAGTTCTGAATGCTGAGCAGAAAGTCATGTGGTTTGAAATTTCTTGAAGGCCCCTAATGAGATAACAGGGAAAGGTGACACTTTTTTTGGAAAAAATCATTACATGCAATAAGACTTGGGTCCATTATTACATCCCTGATACCGAGCGTGGTGGTGTAACCGGATAGCATTCTGGCCTCGCATTTGGGAGGACGGCGGTTCGAATCCCCGTCTGGGCATCCAGATTTGGGTTTTCCATGGTTTCCCAAATCACTCCAGGCAAATGCCGGGATGCTTCCATAAAAAGGCCATGGCCGAATTCCACCCCATTCCTTGCCCCCATCCTTTCCCATCTCTAAAGACCTCACTGTTGAGAGACGTAAAGCAGTTAAAAAAAATACATCCCTGATTCGAAGAGGTCCAGTATGGAGTGGCAGAAGACTGGCGCATGTGCACCAGTGAAAGTGAAGATACAGTTGTCTGCAGGGAAGTATTAGCCACTGTGTTCTGGGACTGTAAAGGCTTTCTGCCTGTTGATTTTCTTCAAAAATATCTAAACATTAATGCTGCCTATTATTGTGATGGTTTTAGCCAAGTTTGTTCTGCATATTGGTCAAAAAGGTGTGGCATTTTGATTAGAAGTGTGTTGCTTCTCCATGACAATGCCAGACCCTGCACCACAGCAGTAACACACACACACACACACACACACACACACACACACACACACACACACACTTTCTCTCTCTGACTTAAATGCACTGGGCTGTCCTAGAACATCTACCCTACAGCCCAGATCTGTCACCATATGACTTCCATATGTTTGGGTCACTCTGGGAAGCCTTTGGTGAACAGCACTGCACAACAAACAAGGATTTGCAACAGTTTGTGTGCAATTGGTTTGATGCACTTCTGCAGATTTTTTTATGATAATGGAATTTGAGGAAATGCACATATAGGAAAAACTTAAATTAGAATTTATATTGAAAAATAATTTCTATTGCAAAATGCTTGTTTATATTTGATCCTCATATCTCTGAAAATCATTAGAAGCATGTACAAGTATGTACCAAGATACTGTGCATTCTGTGGGTAAGTGTTGATAATACTAATTTACCTTGTCAGTGGAAACTTTAGTAGAAAATTTCACTCCAATACAACTTTTCCATAAGTTTACTATTTTTTGTGCAGAATATTTATTGTACCAATATGTAATGTTAGGATGCACTGCTATGGGCACACCTATGGCAACCTTCTATGCCTACCTTTTCATGGGAAGATTATAGGAATGTTTTCTTCAAAGGGTTACACTACATCCCACTATGTAGTTCAGATATTTAGATGACATCTTAATGATTTGGTCCCATGATGAAAATCACCTACCTGACTCTCTGAATTCTGTAAACATCATCCACTCTGTAAATTTAACCTAGTCCTACTCTCATACCAACATCACCTTCCTGGATGTTGAAATCTCTGTACAGAATGGCCACTTACCCACCTCTGTCCACATTAAACTCTCAAACCTGTAGCAGTATCTCCTCTTTCATAGGTGCCATCCATATTGCACAAAATACTCTCTCCCCCACCCCCCACCCCCTTACAGCCTACCAATACAAGGCAGATCCATCTCCTCCAACCGAATCCCTTACCCTTGACTCCAACAACCTGACCTGAGCGCTTATACATTGTAATTATTCTCCAGAATTGTTTCACAGACAGAAATCTTGTGTCAAAAAGTACCCGCCACACTGACACAATCAACCATAACCCTGTTTTTCTTGCCCAGTTCTCTCCTGGCCTGGATAAACCATATTTTTTGTCTTGGCTATGATTTTCTCAGATCTTATGCCAAATTCTCCCCACTAACCTTCCCACCATATCACTTGTCACGTCCAGCATGCTACCTAACCTAAAAAATATATATATGCACACAAATTCCAAACCTTTAATTACTTGAGGTGTTTTTCCATAATTCCAGACCCCCTCCCCCACCCCCTCTGGTGAGATTTGTTGAGATCTGGTCTGAACCCCTTCCCCCCCCCCCCAAGATGACATGAGATTTTGACAGGCCCCCGCCCCCTGCCGATCGACCGTCGTAGTTAGTTTTTTGAGACTTTTTTTTTTTAAGCTCTCCTGCTTCCGACATCACTGTCCTTCAAGAATTTTAAACCGCCCTTCCCCCTTCGTGAGATTTGGTGAGATTTTGCTGGACCCCCCCCATTTCACGTCACATAATGAATGGAAGCGCCCTAACCCTCCTAAACCACTCTATGGCTCCTTCCCTCATAACAGGCCTCGTTAAAGGTGCAGTATGCATTCACACCCCCCCCCCCCACCTCCCCTCACTCCCTATTGTAACCATACCACTAGCAAAATGAACCCCATCATAGGACATGCCACTTATACCACATCCCATCTCGTGTACCAGCTCACATACTTCCATTGTCAAAGTTGTTATATTGTCCTCACCTCAAACACATTGTTCAATGTAGCCCCTCTCTCAAAAAAAAAAAAAAAAACCTCATGGCTTCAATAACAGTCAGAGCCATCAGAGTACTCTGTGATACCACTTCCAACCCAAGCTCCTCAGTTGGGAAGGAACTGGCCTATCAACACATTCTGGAGCTTCAGCCTTATTAGATAATACCTGCCATCCTCACTCTGCTATGTCCATCACTTACCAGCATAATTAATTGACCTTATTTCAATTATTTTATTTGAATATTTTTTATATTTTTTATATTTTTTTAAAAAAATGTAAACATTTTCTCCTGTTTTTCATGTCCCCTTTTCCTTGTTTTTATTAATTTATTTTCCCACAGTTAATATTTCTGGTGATATAGCTGTGCCCCCCCCCCCCCAATCACCTCCGGTGGTTAAATCTGTCATACATGTTGCTGTGTTGACTGTAGGATCTTGTGCGAGCCGAGTTTCATGTTTCTATTTTCTGGTAAAATGGCATGGCCTGAAATATTGTTTTTTTTTCCTTCATACATTTGTGGATTATATTTTTTTGTTGCTGCTATCCTCCTTCCTTCAACTTTGCTGACTGGTGGTTATAATTTATCTTTTCTCCCTATGAAAAAATTGCCTCACAGCATTGTTGCCGGAATAGGAAATGTCAGTTTTATCTTTGCTGTTCTGTGCTAAAATGATTAAAATCTTTTGCCCATCCTTTTTTTTCCTATTGATAGGCAGTATTAGTAGTTATGATGTTGACAATCATTTTGTGTGCAGTCATGACCATAAGTTAAGGTGTCTTTGAGATCCACAAGAAAGTATTGCATCATGGCAATAATGTGTGGACTAAACGCAGCATGCACAACACACAAACATGTGGCAAACCTCACAGCTCAGTAAGAGACTGCTTAGTGTGGCAGAAACAATCCATGAGGGTGGATTGTGAGCAGTGGTTCTGATTGCATGTTGTGTGCAGTAGCTACACAGTAGTCAAGTCGTAGGAAACAGGAGACATTATGCATGGTACAATCTTCAGCTGATTAGAGGCTGGATACAGTCTGAACCATGGTGGGCCAGGATTTGCATGTTGCCTGTGACATTATTTGTTGGTGTGGAGACATTTCAAGAGGGAGGAAAACATTCAGTGGCTGTACTGCTGAAGTTGACCACAAGCTACAACCCAGCATCAGGAATTGTTATCTTTCCTTAAGTTCCCAAAAGACATCTAGCTATCACGCACCTGCATTGGCAGCAGCTTCTGGGTCACACATCTTCTGCCAGACAGGCTGGCTTTGAGAGTTTGCTTTGTATGCTTGGCAACATTCAATAGCATTACCCTCACACTAAGGCAAAGTGTGGCCCATCAAATGTGGTGTCTTGCTTACCATGATTGGACCCATGAATAGTGGGGATAGTGTACTGTTCATGGATGAGCTGTAGTATAACCTGGAGAGTGACTCTCACCATTTATTCATTTGATGTGCCACTGGTACACAT